>JAHWFP010225680.1:0-13467 GCA_023313725.1 Lithobius niger
TCATGTCAATTAATAAAATCACCCCAGACAGAATGCGTACGTACTACATTTTGTAACTTTCTGAAGAGCGGCTTCCGTGCAATACGCAGGCGCAGCTGATCTTTCATTCATTAATCGTGATGACGCGATACGGCATTCTGTGGTTGAAACTCGAAATTTCGGAGTCGTACTTGGAGGACAAAAAAAGGCGTTTACACAACCAACGTTGCTTGCAAACTGTGAATAGTTAATTTAGTAAGTGCAGCCGAAAGGTGTAAAACTTAGCAAGAATAAATAGAGAGTAACCGTGTATTAAAAAAAAAATTATAATAATACACTGAATCTCTTTTTTAACTTATTTATTTCCGCTGAGAGGCCACTAGGGCGAGAGGCCAGTCGGGAATTCCCGACCCCCGACCTTGCCAGTCCGCCTCTGGTTTCTCATACAGGTTGTATTAGAAGGCTGGCCAGTCGATCAAACACAAATTAAGGTAATTCGAGATGAAATCTTTGTTTATCAGGAATTGGCGTTCAAGAAACCGTGGCCCATCATTCCAGCAGTATTGCAACCAAAGTGAAATTTGTACTGGGCACGTAGGGATTTGATTGTTGTTTTAGTCGAGCCAGAGAGGCTGTATACTGGTGTGGAATGAACATCGAAAATATCCTACAATCTTGTGTAGTGTATCAAAGTTCTCAACGGAATATAAGAAGGATCCTCATAACATGAAATCTGTACCATCGTGTGCATGGCAGATACCTGCAACAGATCTGTTTTATTTTCAGTGTAAAATATAACTGTTAATCGCCGGCAGCTACTGAGGATTTTTCGAATTGTCATCAACTTTTTTCAACTTCACTGAACTTATTCAACCAAGCTCCAAAACTGTAACTGTAGGATCCAAACTTGTATCCTCATGTGTTTTAGCAAGACGATATTTATAATAAAGTGTCTTTTTACTACACTGTATTAATATCCTCACGCAGTATAGATGAATCGTCTGCCATACAATTCCCGAAGCATAACAAATTGTGTTATGGAACACACTTGAAACTATGCTTGCTTTTAAAGGCAAACATCTGATGTCGTATCAAGGTGCTGCGAATGGTGTGTATCTATCTTCATACTGCAGTTCTTTGCTTGTTTTTATTTGTTTAATTTTTTTTAGTAATATTATTAGTATTATTATTATTAGTAATTTATTAAATAGTGTGACGTTCAATACGAACTTGTGTATGTGCTATGTGAACATTAATATGCATATAAATAATTACACAAATTAATAATAGTAATAGTGTAATACTAATAATAATAATAATAAAAGTCGGGAATATCCAGCTAAAAACTAAAACTATGTACAATTAAAACATGTACATATATCTTAGAACGCTACAAATTAATTAATATGCACCAATAAAAGATGTAAATAAAATTTTAAAATTATTATTCATAGAATAAATCTTTAAAATGATTTCTATCAGATTTGCTATAACGATTTATTCAGATTACCTACAAATACAAAATTAGTTAAACTGTATTTCAAAGAAAAGTAAAAAGAACGATAAAAAAAAGTAAAAAGCCATTTTAGGATGCTTTCACAAGTAACCAAATTAATGAGATAAAAATTTAAAGTTGTTTTTTTAATTTGCCAATGCCTTGAACGTTCAACAAATCAACCAGCAGACTTAAAACAGAATCGATACATAGTACTAACGGTGGGGATTTCCAGTTGAGGTCTACAGTTAATCTTGGGCGTAAGTTTGGTATCACGAATATCCGGCGATTTCCAATGCGAATTAAGTTGAGGTCTAAGGAAAGTAGATCCCCTAAGCTGCAGCCTAAATTAATGCGGAGCAGTTAATGCCAAGCTGAAAAAATCGCTGATTTCCAATCAGGTTTAGCGATAATCCTCGGGTTAATGAGCATGTTAGGCCTCGGACTAAGAATAAAATTTAGACCCAGGCACACCATGGTCTAAGTTGAGTTTTAAGCACCTCTTTCGAACGTGATGCTTCACTGCACGACGTGAGTGTTGGTATGAAGTGTGATTTCAGGGGTGCATTTCCCAACCAGATCAACTCAAGTGTCACTCTGGTTAAAGGTTGCCGTCAGGTCAGTAGGAGATGATAATTTTCCCTTTCTCCAATACGGACACATAATTTTTAGTTCGTAAATTAATGTGAATTGATTTAGGTTTTCGAAGTGACTACATACATTGACATGTTTTAACAGATTAACATAACTAATTTGTACCGGGGCCATAGCAACCGTCTAAGAAGACATACAATACAGTTGGCAAATTCGAGTTGTCGACTTGCCAAGGTAGGATTAAATTTCACTGCTAAGTCCCATTTCCATGAATACTGGTTAATCATTATCATCCTTCGGTCAGTTTGAAAGTAACGTTTCAGATGTTTTTTTCTTATTAGCTTTCGTAACACTTCTGTTTAGCGTGCGAGTAACTGGAACGCTTCTAATCGCTTCCATGCAGCTCTCCTACATCCACTGCGACTGTTAAGAAGTATAGTCTGTTTGCCAAATGGCATTTTAAACCTAAACCAGGAAGTAAGGTCCGCCCAATGTTCTATGGTGTTTTGTGTTTCTTCAAGACATACTTAATGAAATTCTGCATGGTGCCACTTTGTCACCCTTGGGCAAATTTAAATATCAAGATGGCGACCAAGATGGCTGAAAAATCATATATTGGCCATATCTTTGCTTATAGAACAGACAGGATAATAGTTTTGGCGTCTAATACCATGCTTTCAAAGTCAGGAAATACTAATAACGGATTATCGTGTTGAAAAAATATATACCTTTTTTTTAGGGGCTGGTATCTCAGTCACCGTTCAATTTTTTCGCTCATTTTCAACTTTTAACTGTTATTCTGCCATTTCTAATTTAGATGAAAGACCCCAATTATATTCATTCGAAAGGTGGGAATGTCTTCCTTGCATCAAGGGTAAATAAATGGGTTTATCATTGTTAGGTACCGAGCTACGCTTTTTTTACTAGGGGCTGGTATCACAGTCACTGTTCGATTTTTCAACTTTCAACTACTATTCTGACGTTTGTAATTTAAGTTGATGACTCCAATTAGGTTAACTCAATAGGTTTGAATGTCTTCCTTCGAATGAGTCGAATTGGAGTCGTCCACCTAAATTAGAAACATCAGAATAGTTGAAAGTTGAAAATGAGCGAAAAATCAAACGGTAACTGTGATAACAGCCCCCTAAAACAAAAGGCGTATATTTTATCAACAAGTCGATCCGTTATTAGTATTCCCTGACCCTGAAAACATAGTATTAGACACCAAAATGATTATCCTGTCTGTTCTATATGCGAAGATATGGCCGCTATATGATTTTTAAGCCATCTTGGCCGCTATCTTGAATATTTAAATTTGCTCAAGGGTGACAAAGTGGCACCCTGCAGAAATTCATTAAGTATGCCTTGAAGAAACACAAAACACCATAAAACATGGGGCGGACCTTACTTCCAGGTTTTTGGCCCTGCTACCAAACTAGTATGCGAACTCAGAGCTGTGCCTAGCGGGAAAAGAGCCGTTTTGTTTGCCTGTTAGCCCAGCACCACCATGGCTTAAAATGTCATAGATAATGTAGAAACTAAAAATAAAATATGCCTTAATCTGTATCTCGGCTAAGTTTAAAGTCTTGATAAGAATTAACTTCGCGAAAATCATAGACAGTTGGCAAAACTAAAAATTGAGTTAGCTATTTTAATTCATGTAGTCTTTCTTTGTTAAATAGTGCCCAGAATGCGGGTTCAGTAAGGAGTAACTCTTGACTGGTATTTCAGGGGAAGGGGGGAGTTACTGATATATTATTATTCCAAAACATAACATCACTGCCAAGATTTAAAAACTTTCTTAAGTAAGGCAGAAACGTTAACAAAACTGCATAAAACAAAACTTAGTAACGATTTCTGCCAAGTTTTCGCCGTCCGAAGTCGTGAAATCTCACAAATTTCATTTACTAGTTTGTCTGCCAGCCCATTCTGCCACTGTTTTAGTTAAAACGTGAAGTGCGTGAGCTAAATCCGTACTTCATGAAAATCGGGTATAGCTGGCAAAATTAAAAACTGAGTTGGAAAATTGAGTTGCCTGTTTGATTTGCTGTAGTCGTTTTTCTGTTAAATCGCTACTGTGATTTGAAGATTCTTTTGTATTAACGTAGAAACAATTCCGTTTTTTATACAACAAATATGTTAATAATTCCCCAAAAAAATTAGAAGGTACAATTTGACAATAAGAGTCCATAAGATCTCAAATTAAAGGACAAAAGCGACCCAAAGGACACTAAATGAGGGCAAAAATTACTTAACATCCCTGAATCAAGGGAGAAAAAAATGAAAATGGAGCATGTCGATTGTTTATTATATTTAAAAGCTTTTCTCCAATAAAACCTCAAATTGTTTTGGGCAAAACTGAGTGAAAGGTTTCGCCATTTTTTCCGTCTTTCTTCATTTTTGAAAAACTGGAGCATGTTGTAGTTTTAAAATGTGCAAGTTTTTTGCTGTAATACCCCTTAAGTCGTTTGGGATAAAACTCAGCAAGAGATTTCACTATTTTTTTTAGCTCATGACAGTTCATTTGAAAAAAATTTCTTCCCTACTGCCATGCTTGCACACAGTAGTCCATTGGAATTCATTATATAGCCTAAACGTCCAAAATGTATCCTTAACCCAACCTCCAATCGTCAATGGCTAGCTATGGGCCTGTAATTACTGTTTATGTAATTTTAAACTGAAATCGGATAAATTTGTGGAAAAAAATGTTTTTAAAAAATGATTCAGTCACAGTTAAGTTTTTACGAAACCTGATATCCTGAAAACCGAATGAGAAAAATCACCGAAATTTGCTTGAAACCAATTTGAAACACGAATCTCGACGTATCTTGGTACCTGTAAACGCGTTGATACTGTTTACAGGTGATATGACGTCACAGGAAGGGTATTAACCAATCAAAGTACTGTACTAGCTAGACCTCAACATGGAAATCGCCAAGATTACCCAGTACTACTTTAGGCCAAAGGTCGGGGTGTAGCTAGTACTGCACTAGTAAGTCCCCAACTTAGACTAGCATTGAAATCACCAGTAAATTTGGTCCGAAGCTTAGTCCTGAGGTCGAGGTCTAGCTAGGCCGGAGCTTACATTACACGCGATCGTGTTTAGACCTCAACTGGAAATCCCCACCGTTGCTTCCGTTCAAATCAATTTTTAGGAGACGTTAAAACAGTATGTTGAACTTCTAAACCTTGCGGGTCTTAGAGGGCGAAAAGTTCTTGGTTTTGTAAGAGTAAAATTTATTCAGAGCAATAAGACAGTCACTTAACTGTTGAAAACAGGGCTCCTTTAGCTATTCTCTAGCTACTTTTGGCTTTCTTATGCTATTTTTACAAGTTTTGAAGTAAATGACAGTCCAACTAGCATGAGTTAGGAATTTCTGGCAAAAGATTTTACTAAAAAGCATTAGCTTTAGCTTACCGCTGCTAACTCAATTAGTTGTTCTTGCTAAAAAAAAAATCTGTTGACATAATTTTTTCCAACTACTTTTTTATTCAAACTGCCTTTTTTTTTAACAAACAGTAATATAACCATAGAAAAACGTCAAGCTGAGATAAAAAAAAAATGACACCGTGTTTCTCAGCGGTGAATGAACAAAACCGCCAGAATGTTCCGTCGTGATGTCTCAGCCGCGGGAACTGTCTTATTACTCACGTTCAATTGTCTGACGAAAAGCAGAACGAGTAGCTTTGCTTAGCCACTTCGTTATGAGAACTGTTTATCGATGAATAAAAGTAAAATAATTATGGTGATGGTGACGAGCACCTTTGAGTGACATTCTTGCGAACTAATGAAAACGAGCGGTTAATTGCTGTCAAGGAATGGGAGACCTGGTGACAGCTGTTGCAAGCAAATTGACAAAGCGAAGAGTATTTCATATAACGAGCGATTGATTTAACATGCAGGTGGCATAAAAGGAGACAGGCAGAAAGACCAGAAACGAAATTCGTCCCATGGATAGTAGCTTCGTAATCAACGAATCCTGTCAGGTTCTCGTTCACATTATCTAGACACACGCTAGTGCGCCCTGCCAAGTTTAAGAAAGTAACAGTTATCAGCATTTAGCAATAATCCTCAGCATTCAGTTGAAGAGAGTATTGTAGTAGCTCAGCTGAACGCCATTGCGTTAGTGTACGCATAGTTTGCCACATTTCAGGGTTCTGGCCACGATAAGAGTGCGGTACAAAAGCTGGAACTCAAAAGCAATGATCCACCTCACTGACATGGAAGAAGGTTTGAATTAGCTTTCAGTGATAAATTTTACTCTAAATAGCGTTGCAAACTGGTAAGCTAATCAAGTAAGCTGCTTCCGGTCACAGCATCTGGCGAATGCAGAGAAAGCCAGCATGTAGCAACGTGTCGACTGGTCTAACCTCAAAGCTACCCATATTGTTGCAACTGGCCTTATAAGCTCAGAGGTAAGACTAGTTATCATAGATAATATCCCGAGTACAAGGGCGGTGATTGATAATTTTTGGAGCACGAAAGCTTTTGCTCCTATTAAATTCGTGTGAGCTTGTGCTGGCTAATGATTAATATCCCGAACCAGGAAGTGGCGACGGAGCTTATTTATTTTTTTGCCAACACAAACGAACGAACGAGAATAGAGGAAAAACTTTGTCTGTGTGCTCTGAAAAGATCGATTATATACTACTCGTTACAGGAGGGGTAATCAGAGCATCTCGCAAGAATTAGTTTAATAACACATCAATTACAAACATTTATGGACGTATGTAAGAATTTCTACATTTTGTATTTATGTTGTTATGCTTTTTAGATTTATTAGCGAGCCTATAATAATTGACTTGCGCTTCGTTTCGAAATACGCTTCAAGTTATAGACGTTCGTAGATTGTGTCTGCGTAGAAATGATCACATAATGTCATTGAAACTCTTTAATTCACGCATTACTAAAATAATAATGATGACATAAAATTTAATTTAGCTATACAATTCTCCATCCATATTTGTTATTTATTTATAATTATTTGTATTAATCTATTTGCAAATGTTTTTTCTGGTGCACTACTGGATGCTAAATTAACTTTCATTGACTCCTCGCTATCTTGGTTGCTGTAGAAACGAACTCGGTTTGACTAAAATAGGGTTAAAATACCTTCATGTGACCATTTATCAACTGAAGATGCTCAAAGGACATGCGACCAGAGAGAGAGAAACGGGGCTTTATTGCTCAGTGAGAAAAACAACATGTAGTGTTGCCACATGCCTGCAAGAGTTTGCCACCGAAATCATGGTGCTCAGACTATAGAAATCCCCTAGACAAATTTTTTTTCATTATTCCATAGTTAAGAATAAACATATTTCCAGTAAAAGTAATTACAGAAGTAAATAAAAAATAAAAATAAATACGAAAATAAAAAGTTACAGCACATTACTCCTAACGGCGAAAATGAAACTTATGAAAATGAAACTTGTTTTTTTTTTACCCTTCCTGATTTGCGATCTTAACATAAAAATTGCAAATCGAGTTAATCAGGACAAAAAAAAAAAATCACCATGAAAGCAACAACTTATTCTCCTTTGCGCAGCGCTAAAGGAACAAAACGTACAGTTTGTTACTCAAAAGAAAGTCCATACAACACAATTTGTATAACGAGTGACAAACCAATAAGTTTTATTGCTGCAACTTGCCATCTAGACACACGCTAGTGTGTCGCCGCCAAGTAGACGTTTTATTGTTTTTGGAGCTTAATTGTTAGATCGTAATTGTTAGAGTGTAATTGTTGTCAGATGGCGGCTCACTGGCAGACTGTGTCTTTTAACTGAAACCAACTTAAACGTGATTTCAGCATACTGGTGTAAATTCCCTATGCGGTAGAAATCTTTGCAAATCGTGTGAATCGGGTGTTGGTTTGGTTTTGGTTTTATTCCACGAGCCTCGGCCCTCAGCCATGCGCTCGGACATAAAAATCTACAACACAACAACTTGTGCACAGACGCACTAGGTCCTCAGACCTCATCATAAATCACCCCACCTGTATACCATACAACAACACATTTCATAACTCGGGAACAGAGCGAAGCAGGGAGCACAAGTGAAATGTTAGGTCGCCGGCCTAAACCCGAACACCTGACCTATTAACAAAGACAGCTACTGCTCTAAGTCTCGCGAATACTGGTGGATAGTGGAGAGAGAGTAGACCGCCCACCCCTAGCCCTGGACGCATGTAACCCTGTAACCCCAACCGTAACTGTTGGACAGCTGTACACTCCAGAAGAAAATGCTGTGGGGTCTGCGGCTCACCACAACCTGTACATGCAGGAGTGACACACCATCCCATCCTGTGGCGATGTGCTGCTAGAAGAGAGTGCCCCGTACGTAGCCGGGAGAGAACCCTACTGACTGAAAGCGGAAGAGCATCAAGCGAACATGCAAGAGAGCATCCAGGCTGTAGACCGTGCAGAACCCTACCAGTCGTGGCCACGGACCATTCTCTCTCCCACTCCTTTAGCAACCATGCAGCTCGTGAAACCGTATACAGCGTGAACGATGGCAGGTCCAGGTCCATGGCTACATCCAGTGCCACGGAGATGGCGCAGAGCTCACAGTGGGAGCTGGAGGACACCGCTTGCAACTTCCTACTAAGAAACACTTTCAGGGACGGTATAGTAATCCCCACACCCCCAGTGCCCATGCTCCTGCTGTAGGAGGCGTCACAGAAAACGTCACACCCAGTGACACGCTGCGAAAATACCTCAACGAGTGCAGGACACCACACCCAGGGACTGAAGACGACAACCCGCGCCACGCACAATGGCGAAATAGAGGAAAGTCTCTGAATCGCCATGGCTACCGAACCCAAAGGACCTAACACTCCTAGCAATGACGGGCGAAGGGAACAATAGTCACGAACTATCTTACCAACGCAATCGTCCATGCCCCTACTGACACAACGCATCCCCATCACACAGAGGAGCTCCACTGCCCTGACATGGAGGGGGGGGCTCACAGGACTCGACCCATAAGGCCTGCACTGGAGTCGTCGGGAGACAACCAGATACAACACGCAGACACTCATTCACTGCAGTCTGCAGCGTGGAAACGTGGCGTCGCTCACCGGCCAAGAAAGGTAGGTGGAAGTCCAAGACAGCACGAATGAAAGCCTTGTATACAGCACGGAGGGCACCACGCCTAACACCGGACATCCTGGAGAGACGCTTCAAAACAGCAGACCGAGACCTGATTTTCTCCCGTAGAGACAAAGTGTGCTGGCCCCAATCGAGTTTCTCATCCAGCAAAACACCAAGGTACCTGACAGACGAAGCCTGTGTCACTGTGGTGCCATTGACGCAGATAGTGAATGGATTGGCACGCCTAACGCGTAACCTGCTAAAGACAACCAACTCAGTTTTAGCCGGGGCAAGAAGGAGACCTCGTGCAGAAAGAAGGGCGGAGACACGCTCAACTGCCACTTCGGCACACCGACAGCAAACATCCGGGTCACTGCCGGCAAACCACAAAGCAATGTCATCTGCATAACAAACTACATTGTTTGATGCCCCAATCTCCACAAGAACATCGTTGACTGCAATAGCAAAAAGAAGGGGACTGAGGCAGCTCCCCTGAGGGAGGCCTCGACTGGAGCTGTTGACAACGGACCAATAGCCATCCACTCTGGTGGCAAAATGACGAGCCCCTAAAAGTGCACAAATCGCTTTTATGAGGCCAGGGCCCACACCCATATTGACCATACAGCAGCGCACCCAATCCACATCCACTGTATCATACGCCGCCTTTATGTCTAAGAAAACCGCGACCACAGTATAGCCCTTTGCCCATGATTCGTAAATGCCTGACAACAGAAACATCACTGCATCTTGGGCACTACGGCCAGCACGATACCCAAATTGTACAGGCGCCAAACAGGCATAGTACTCTAGGTGATTTTCTAGCCTCCTCACTAGCATTCGCTCGTAGACCTTCCTAAGATTGGACAAGAGGGAGATCGGCCTATAATTGGACACAAGCGACCTCACCGACCCTGGTTTGTGCAGAGGGACAATGATGGTGAAGAGCCATGAATCTGGTACTAAACCATTCTGGAAAATGGCACTGAAAAGCTCAACACATCTGGCACGCGAGGCGGAACCGAGATCACGCAGCATTCTATAGGATACCCCATCTATTCCTGCAGCACTGCTATCCTTGCATTTTGCTAACGCCGATGAAAACTCCGACTCCACCAAAGGATGATCTGATGGGGACCCATCAATACTGCTGCCTGTAGGGACAGGTGGACATAGACCAACTGGGAGAGCGTACACGCTTGCAAATCGTCTGCAGAAAGCGTCAGCCATCGCCTCTCCTTTCAAAATAGCACCCGGCTCACCCTCCGGATCATAGACCCACTTTTGCGATACATGCTCAGTTGCCTGATTCACCACATGCCATGCCCTGGTGAGCGACGCTGCAGAACAAACCTGCCCACAAACTCTATCTGGGTACAGGTCACGCTCAGAACGAATAACATACGCCGATTCCCTAGACGTACCCTTGTACACAAACCAGGTCTCATTGCAAGGATACCTCTTCCAGCGCCTATACGCCTGTCGACGATCACGTACTGCACGTGAACACAAAACAGTCCACCAACTAGGCTGAGACCTCATCACAGCCTGAGGCCGCTTGCGGTAGTCCGCTCTAACAGGAGTAACACCATTTACCTCCAGCCACTCCTCCATAATGCCACTGGAAACCTGTGGTCTCGTCCTGGCGCGAGCCCGTCGTGGAACACTGGCAGCGCGGGGAAGAAGAACCACAGGGAAGTGGTCACTTCCACGCTGGTCGTCCGATACAGAGCAACAAAGATACTTCTCAATCCCTGGGGAACAAAGAAAAAAGTCTAAAACAGACTCTTGCACAATGCCCTTCTGCCACCGCGAAAAAGTTGAGTTCCCTCCATGAAGAACACAAAGGCCGTTCTGGTCAATGGCAGCACTGAGACGCCGACCGTTCGTGTCCACCCTAACAGAACCCCAGTCATAGTGGTGGGCATTAAAATCCCCACACACTATCAGAGGACGAGGGAACTGACGAAACCAGGCGTCCCACTCTCCAGTCGTCCGTGCACTCTTAACATGGACAACAACAACCGTTACCCACTGAGCTAACATAAAAATCCTAACAGCACACACACCAAGACCAGGAAATACAAGAGGCACAGGGCACAGAACGTATGGAACAGCCCATTTGACAAAAATCCCAACCCCATGTCCACCCGAGACAAAATCACACAGCACAGCAGCAGCAGTCTCACAGGAAGTTAAATTGGCTTCTTGAACCCCCAGTACATGCACACGCGACAACAATTCCTCAATTTCGTGTTTTTTGTTGACCAAGCTCCTGGCATTCCAGGAAGCAATGGAAAATGCTGTAGATCCGAAAGAAAGACACATGTACTAACCCCTAACCTAATCGGCCGTGACCCTAACCTACACCCACTCCCTCCTCCACTCCGTCCCCATATCCCTGCTGCATATCCTCAAAATTATCATTAGCATTACAGCTAACAGTAATTACACTAGCAATGTCTAAATCAAAAACATCCTCTTCAAACACCTCTGAAACTTCAAGAGTATCATTACTGTCACCTCGGACAACAACATTGCAATAATCATGATCGTCCCCTTGATCACTTTTACCACCACCACAATCTTTTACCTGATCACTTTTACCACCATCTTCTTTTACCTGACAATCACCATAGTCAACCACTTCTATCTCAGCTCCTACAAACTGACTAATCTCGGAATCGTCGACCACCTGATCCGGCGAAACTCGTACGTCTTGAGTTGCTACATCACTGCCACAAAGGACATCACTCACTTCACTTGTCCCAACTGGAGTGCATTCCTGTCCACCAGCTGAAGAACGAGAACGATTACCCCTTTTCTTCTTCCTGGCAGGAGATGAGCCGCCTCTTTCTTCACTGCTAGGAGCATACACGATCGATGCAACACTCGTCAAAACACTCGGCGTCGTCAATTCCGCGGCCACATTCCCCGTCACGCGTGATCTCGACGGCAAGGTGATCGGCCCCGGGACAAGTGTTTGCGGCTGCGGGTCACTACTTGGGGTGGTATTAGCCAGCCGGGCTTGCGGTGAAGAATTGGGCAAGTGACACTGGTGACTAGGCATCACACTATGAGACTCTGTATGGTCCCTTCGAGCACTGTCTCGCTGGTGTTGAACCTTGCCAACTGGGACGGCACACCCCTTGGCTGGAACTGCATCTACCGCCACTTCTGCCTGCACAGCACTAAGGTGGCCACAGAAGCGACGTGGATCAAAGTATGCTGCGCACGTCTCACAGTAGAGACTCGCGCATTCGCGTCTAAAATGGCCGCGCATCGAGCATTTTAAGCATTGGGGAAGGCGATCCGCGACCACAACCAACGATGGCATACCCTTAACTATGCATACATTCGGCACATGTTCGATTGTTTTGAATGGCTTTAAGCGGAAGGTAATAAGACGCACAGCTGTGTCACAAACTTCTTCACCGCGAACCACTAGACGCTCAAAAGCGTGCGACTCAAGAGTGGCAAAATCTTGAAACGCTGCTGCCACATCTCCAGGGGTCACACTGTGAGGCAGCCAATGCAGCCTCGCATGAACAGGCTGATCATGCAAATCATATATCTCAACTGGCGAACCGTTAATGACTAGTTTAGCAGCAAAAAGCTTCTTTTTCGCAGTGGGTGTCACTAAAGTTACTTCAAATGCACGACCCGATCGCAAAATACCTACAGCCTCTATCTCCCCCTTGCCTACCACTGCTTCTACATGGAGGTACACTTGTGTCAGGGAGCATAGTTGCCCTTTCTCTCCACATAATAGTATTAGGGCCCTGGTCAAATCCGCCGACAACAGACCACCACCATACTGCTTCTTAAGAGCTACAATTTTACGGCTATAGTTCCTCCTACCCTCTACCATCGCCCCAGCCGGAACATCAGGATTCAAGTTCAAAATCGGTTGATTATGTCCCTTCACTGCAGCAGAAAACATTCTCTCGACAGTGTGTAGAACTTCCCTGCGGCCGTCTGCCTTGTGAGCAGCCTGGCTTCCCTCTGAGACTTGTTCATGCTGCATAGTATGGCCGCCATCTTGTTGACTTCCACCTATCACCACACTTGAAACAGATCTCAAACCGTACCTTGCAACTGCCTCTTTGGGTATCCCTCTCCTCTCTGCTTGAACCAGCACTTCTTCAAAGACATCGTCGTCGACGAGACCTGTGTTTATGTCCGACGAAGACACAATTTTACTTCTATACAAATCTTGCAACAAGACATCCACATCGTCAGCCATGTTAAGCCCTACCGGAATCGGGTGTCTTGGGTCCAGTAACAAAGAAAACCTCAACACGAAAATGTTG
>JAHWFP010225727.1:0-10918 GCA_023313725.1 Lithobius niger
TCCCGGATATTCTGGATCGTCGACCAAGCCCTGCTACGGGAACCCAAAGCAGACCCCGGCCTCGCCGTCACACTCCGGCTCTGCTTCAAGTTCAGGAAAAAAAAACTTTCACTCCGTTCACCTTGCCCGTCGACCATTCCTGCTCCAGCTCCCACCGGCAATACAGTCAACACTTCCACCTATTCCCTGATCCAATGTGCACAGACCACGGCCTCAGCTTCTACAGGCCCTACGGGATAGCCTTCGGTCAGTGAAGCAGAATACGTCAAACTTAATACATCGTGCCATCAATGAATTCCGCTATAAGCAGAAACCGCAACGACCTCCGGCGCCAGCATCCCTTTCCCCACAGTCGTACACATCCGAATGAGCATAGCCACATCGAGTGAATCTTCTCGCAAACTTACCCTTTTGACACACCAGTCACCTGCAACACTGCAGCTGTCCGTCTTACGTTGAATTTTCCTGGCCCAACGGCTAGCACTCGCCCTTTCACCGCCCACAACACCCGCTCCCCCGCTGTTCGCAATCCACTCCTCACCCTCTGCCTCTTGCCGGCGATAGAGTCCTGGAGTCAGCTTCCGCACTACAATGGAATCACAGCCACAACTCTCGTGATGATCTGACCCTTTCGTCCTCCTACCTCGACTATCCCAATGATGCTGAAGATGGGGAAAGCTCACGACACGCTCATTTTGAGGTCAGCTTTTGCGACGAGGATGACCCCTCTGCCATTCCCCTTTTGGACCTGCTCAGAACCATAGAAAACACCATCCCATACTGTTTCCTCTTCAAGCCGTCTTCCTCTGATCCCGCCCCAACAAAGAATCGGGGGCTGTCAACCGGCTTTGGCTTCGGCCTTCGAGACTGGAACATCGAACAATGCACAGTTCCAAGTCAGTTTACAACGCTCCTGACAACACTTCTACGTAATGGCGGCACTCTTCTTGGAAAGAGTGAACCCTTGGAACTTGACAAGGAACCTCCTCTGCCTCACCCTGGCCGCCAACCATGGTTCTTCAAGCCGTTTGAAAGCGACGACTTTTCGAATCCTTGTAATGACACCTACACTCAGTCAGTATTTCTCACTGTTGACACGAAAACAGATTTCGGCACAGCCCTCCAAATACCAAGGAAAGTTGAGGTTCCATCCTTCTTTCTGAAAGACAACAACAAATTACTTCGCTGAGGACTTCGAGCCGCTCTCCGACATCCTCAATGCACTCTGTGAGAAACTTTCATTGGAACCAAGCCAGGATGAAATAAAGCACCTTTCGCTCCTGATTCACCAGGTCTTCAAGAAAGCTTGCTTCGTTACACCTCACTCGAATTGGCTCACGAAAGCCCTTTTCAGCTTATCCCTTCTTTTGTGAGACATAGCTCTTCAATCTTCAACAAACCTCAATGACTTATCAAAATATGAATTGCGAAACCAACGAATCCGACAGTCCCCGACTATCAAGCATGACCAGTGGGTGCACAGACATTTTCCTGGCAGAACCTCTACGTTGACTTCTTCCCACTGTTCAAGCTTCTACCTCAAGCCCTCGGAAAAATAAGGGAAACTCAGGGACTCTTTTCTTCTAATCGCTCCATATTGGACATCAGCAACCTGGTTTCCCCCAACTTCTGAATCTTCTAGTCGAAGACGCAAGAATTCTGCCAGGAATTTCCGACCTATCGCAATGAAAGGGAACTCGATTCCACCCTAACACCAGCGCTCTGAACCTACATGGGTGGCTACTATCATCAAACTCATCAAAGAGGCAGGAATTCTTGAGGAACAAGCCGTTCGCATTGCCAGGAAAGCCATTACGGAATCAACGAACATAACTGTGTGACAGCCTCTGGAAAAATTGGTTTCAGTGGTGTGACAAGGAAAATCAATCCAGTCAATCCCCCTCTGCCCCAACTACTGATGTTCCTAACTGACCTTTTCAACGAAGGCCTAAAAGGTTCAACTATCTTTGTTTACAGCTCAGCTCTAAACTCAGTTTTCAATGCAGCAGGCAGCACCCAACTTTTGGATAACTTCCGCATATCCTCCCTTATCAACTCTTTCTAAGTCTAACGTCCATCCATTCGTCGGACATTCCCTGATTGGGACCTGACCATAGTCCTTATGAAAGAACCCTTCGAACCAATCCAAAATTGCCATATGAATGCCCTCACCCGCATTCCTAACTACACTGGCGACAAGCGTACAGTGCAGTGAAGTACAAGCCTCATTAGCCTATTCTGCCTTCTGTGTCTTCACCCCCAATTTCACGGCAGTACAGTTAACTCCAAGAAATTCATTTCGCACGAAAACTCAAAAGCCTTGCGAACCATCAAAGCCAATTATAATCCCAGCACTAACAAAGATCATTGGCAACAAACCCGAACTGCTCTCTGCCCAGTACGCATGCACACTTTGCTACTACCTCGACAGAACCGACAATAACGAATTCCACAAATGTAGAAATCAGCTTTAACTTCCCTTCAAAAGTGACTTTGGGGAAACATCAGCAAAAACAATCGCAACTTGGATCGAAACTGTAATCTTAAATTCGTATGAAGTCAAATACATGAATGGTGCTAACAACGACATCAGGGTGACAGCACATGAGCTAAGGGCCATCTCAACATCATGGGCTTTTCACAACCATGTTCCTGTTCCTGAGAACCCTTGCTGCAACATCATGGAGAAGCACTTCAGTCTTCATGTACTTCAGTCTTCATGTTATACTACTTCAGAGAGATGACAACGCAAGCCAATGGACTACACTGTATGGAGCCATCAGCCATCGTAGCACCCAGATTGTCGTCCCCCCCCCCCCCCCTTAAGCACTTCAGAAACAGAAGCAAGACTCTCATCTCTAAAAAAAGGCCGTTTTAGAGCCATCACATTTTACGAAAGAGAACCAAAATTGTCTGTTTTAATCATTTTTCTGAATAAAGTGCGAGGTTTGTTAACTTTTGGGGGGAATCCAGCTCGTAACCCTAGGTTGCCCATCAAGGTGGTGCCCGCCACCAACTTTGACGAGGTCAAGTGTGAATGCTAAAATTCAAAGGTAATGTACATTTTAAAATGGCAATTAGAAAGTCAAAAATGCCAGGTGCCACCGGCTAATTTTTGTTTCTATTGCCTGAGAAAAATACTTTACCTTTACCCACCCTACCTTCCCTCTTGAGTCACCTCCTAGACAATATCGAGAAAAAAAATAATGACAACCTTTTGCGCCGCGGCACTTGTCAGGAGTGTGTTGGCGCATGCGCAGTTGGATTACCGAGCTAGGTGTCTACGATCAACCTGAAAACTTAAAGGGAAAACCCAGCACTTGCGGAATGAATGCTAAAATCCACAGGTAATGTATTTTCGTAGACAATAGAAACTAAAATTAGCTGGTGGCATCCGGCATTTTTTACTTTCTCCAGCACTTGGCTGAAAGGCTCTCCCATTCTTCAAGGGGCCAGCCTCTTTGTAGGGAGTTAAGAAGTTAGGCAGATTTCTTTAGAGATGTGCTGAGAAGATTAACCATCCTCTAAAGCAGCGGTTTCCTTCCTTTTCTATAATACTCCTCCTTTTGGGACTTTTCTGCAGTATTCCTTCCCATACGGGCCAGCATGCAGATGGTTCCCAATTATTGTGTAATTTTCTGAAATAAAGTTAATGATACTAGTAAGACTTGAAATTCTTATAATAATGTAATTTAAAACAACGGTTGACAGCAGCACTCATAGTTGTTGACGAGAACTTAACGATGCATGGTTTAAAAGAAAGTTGATCTTTATAGTTGTATAGTTTGGCGCCAGCAGAGGCTCGAGCCTTCCCTACAGTTGCTCCAAGCGTCAAAGGGGAGGATTGCCTCACCGGTTGGGAAACGCTGCTCTAAATGGTAAACGATTGGACCTTAGCAGGGACAGTAACAACTAGCGGATCACTACTCTAGCGTTTTGTTGAGAAGAGCAACCATACTTCAAGGAACTAACCGCATGGAGCATTGCTGGAAATTTTAACAACCATCCAAAGGTTCATTTCTTCAGAGATGTGCTGAGAAGACAGCCTCCTCCAAGGAATTATTGTTCACAGTGTACTAGGAAAATCGCTATCCTCCTAAAGGTCAACATTCTGAAGGTTTGCAGGACTTGATTAAAAAAGGGACATTTTCCAAATTTATTCTAGAATGATCAGCCAGCTGTCAAGGATTCAACCTTCTTCAGCTTTGCAGGTAAAGGTAATTAGAGCTTAGCTTAAATGACCCTTATTTAAAGTTGAGTTGGGAAGATCAACTCGCATGCTCCAAGGGGCAACCTCCTTGATCATTGTAGGAAATGTTACAACTATGGTAAGGGTAAGTTCTCCAGAGTTGTTCTAGGAAGATCGAACAGCTTTCAAGGATTTAACCTCCTTAATCTTTGCAGTGACACTTAAAATACCAGCCATTGGGTCAGTTACCCAGATTAATCTGGAAAAATCAGTCAGCTTTCAAGGATTCAAACTCATTGGGCTTTGCAAAGAAACTTAAAACCTTGCAGGAAGATCAATCAGTCCAATGATTCAATTCAAACTCCTTTAAGCTTTGAAGAGCAACTTACAGATCCTGCCCAATGTGTCAGTTCTCCATAGTAGTTGTAGATCGATCAACCTGGTTTCAAGGATTCAACCTCCCTAAGCTATGCAGAGAAACAAACACACTCAGCAGGTCAGTTTTTCATAGTATGTCACCTTCCAGGTCATTCAGGAAAACTAAACCGCCAACTGAGAGGTCAGAGCAGAGTGCAGAAGACCAACAATTTCTCAACAAACGTATCATCAAAGGTAGGTTTAGGTTTTAGGCTGGGTAACCCACTAAGCTACCATAGTGTAGCTAAGAACCGTATAAGACAACTCGTAAGAATGAAATGTTGTACTTGTCCACTTCTATGAACTAAAGGCCAAATTTGACTTCTTTCTCCTTCCAAATATTTTTCCTTGACTTTAGATTTTAGTTTGCACTAATGGTTGCCGCCTCAAGCTGCAATGAACATGTGTAAACACTAACGCCGGGAAGCACTCCTCATATCGTGTGATTGATCACTGGTATTACTTTTAAGTTTAAGTTTGTCACTTACCCTGCTCTGAAACTTTGCGGGGTTGACTTACTCCAAGCCAAAACCATGACACCAGAAGACGAGAGAACAATTCTGCTCTGAAGTTGTCAGAAGCATAGAAAAGTATAATATCGGGCACCAAACCTGATTATGCTTTTTGACTCTTCTGACAGTTTCTGCAGTCCCTCTGCATTGCCGTGGTCTGACAGGTTTTGTAGAAGTATTCTTGTTACACTATCAGAATTGCAAAGTCAGTATACTAATCCAAACAGAACGTTCCAATGCATATATCCCAGTAAAGTTTTGCTTTGCGCATTCACTGGCTACCTTGCAGTAATGCAAGAAAGATTGTATCTTAAAAACCGAGGCTTTACACCTCAATAAACCTTCATGCTATTTCCTCCAAATTGCTGTACAATGCCTTAATACCAAACGTGATTTACAGAACTACGCTGAAATGGTAGAATGTTACTTTTAACTACAAAGTGGTTATGTTCGTGTTTTGAAAACTCGGCAAGCGACGATAACAGTGGAAATTAGAATATATAATGGTAAAAAAAAAATAACACTTTTTCCACCAATGAAGGGAAATACAGTTCAGAACACCATAATCCTTTTTAATTTTTGGAGAAGAAACGTTCTCTTTCTTCGGAAATGTCTCTCAGAACGTAGCAAACGACTCCTTCACGTGGTTGTTATACTCGATGGCGGTTGAGAGATCAGTGTTCCATTTAACCCGTGAAACATTTTACCAATTATGTTCATGTTTTTTTCCCATGGGACACAAGCTGATACAGAATTGAGAATGTGCTTGGATAACAGTGGCTGACTATTGCACCCGCTGCTCTCCCACCTTCGTCAACCTTACTTCTCAGAAACCAGCTTAACCCAAAAAGAGTATGTGTGTGTGTGTTAATCGGCTTTTGCATTAACTTAAAACTTAAAGAACTGCGCACAACCAAAGCCAGGCTTTTACTGTTGGATAAAGCAGATATGTCACTGCTTCGGTGAAAATCTGTCATAGGCATCTTTCCCAGCTGTTAACAGGTCTGGCTCTACTACATCCTGTACCTTGTTCCAGTAGTCATTCACACGGTATGAGAAGAAGTGCTTCCAAATGTTAGTGTTCACACGCTGTGCACTGAAGCTTGAGGCTGTGCCTGAGAGTGCCAAGGTAAAGTATGCTTATGTCTTTGTACTATCAATTCCACTAAGAATGTAAGCGTCATGTAGGCCTCTCACACAGTGGCCAGTCGGGCTCATAATGCCAAGTACCCTGAGCCTTACTTCATACGGGAGGACCCGGAGTCTTGGGGCATACTTCTGTATAGCCCCAAAGAGCTTCATTCAGGTCGTTAATTAGTTTGGGGCTCCATACTTGGATATGGTATTCAAGATTTGGTTTGATCAAGAGTAATAAAGGGGGGGGGGGGGGGGGGGTTGGTCTGATCTATGAGGTGTAAAGTACTCGAAGATCGATAGTGCTGAAAAAGGGAGCACTCAGGTTTGGATATAGGGCAGAAATGACCTGATTGGCTGACGACCACTAATGTGAGGGGTCAATCTGGATAGCTCAGTCTGGACCAAGGCCAAAGAGCGCTAAGCTGGCGCTGCTGCCAGCGTTGTCTGCTAATGCTGAAACGGTTGCAAATTGAAGCTACTAATGATTGAAATGGATGCTGGATGCTGTTAGAGTTAAATGATTTATAAAGATAAAGAGGGGATAGTCTATCATACGGATAATGCTACCGATCCTTATATCAGACAGATACCGATATTTAATGGAATAGTGCAAATGGGCTAAATTAAACATATTAACACAAGTACTTTTGAAGCGACCCAACAAATCAAGCAGTTTTGTCTGGGGGAGTGCTGTAAGCTTCCCCATCAGGGTTGGGCCTCGGAAGCTGAAGCGTTTTATGCTAATTTCTGCATAGAGGCATTTTACAGTATTTTACACCTTATTTTAGATTTTTTACGCTATTTTATGCTTCTGGTTTCCCGTCTACACGTCAAGCAAATTCTTTGGATGACGGTGATTTTGTCGGATATCCTAGTATAAGTAGATTTTGCATGTATGTTTTTAATGATGCATGCAGTGGCACAGAAGGAAGCTGCGCCTACTTCTCCCCCCCCCCCCAAACGAAATTAGTTATGCGTTTTTACAAACATGTTATAAGGCTTAAAAAATTCCTCTTTAATATGTGAAAAAGAAACTAATTCGCCAAAAGATTGATATGGCACCGTACATGAAATGCTTCAGCCTCAACGATGGCCCTAACAACACTTCCCCAAATTTTCTAGTTGACTTGTTCGGCCCTCGACGAAAAGTGGTGCCCTGCGCAGCTGGTTGTGGGTTAGACTCTTATACTTTTATTATAAGGATTTACGTTGGATTGCTTTAGGTTAGCTTATATTTCACTGGTTCAGAGTTGTTAGTGGGATCAAGTTTTTAGTCATTTGGCAGCATGTTGCTGAAAGAGGAACTAAGGGGGCTGTTATAGACATCAGTGGTATGCTCAACGCGTTGAAGAAAACGTGTTGTTTACCTCAGTGGGCCTTTACTTTGTAGATCTAATTCTTAAAATTTAAATGTTTCTTTTTTCTTTCAGTGACTAAAAGTGCTAAAACCCAAAACAAAACCCGTTATAATTTACTAGATCGTTGTTGGACATGACCGAAGCCCTAGTCACCAGCGCCAGTCAGTGTGACGCCAATGGGCCTCGCCCTCTAACGGCAATCAATAGCAACGTGCCTTGATCGGCGGTCGGTGGTCTGTGTTGCGTTTGGTGTCAATGATGGCTGAAAGAAACGAATGTATCGCTGCGGCTCGAATTTTTCGGAAAACTAAAGCATCTATGGAGCTAAGAGGATCGTAGACGTCCGATTTGGAGGGATTTCCTATCCAGGTAACTAAACTGTAACCCTGTAAGTCGATTTTTGCATGGACATCAGATGGAGAAAAGTGCGCCTTGCGTTTATTTAGGTGGTGGAGGTGAAAGTACCCCTCCTCCTCCTCCCCCCACAAACATACAATCAAAAACAAGTGCGATCTTCATTGGCTTTTAGGCTGAATAGGTGATCACCGATTGTAAGTCTGGCATCCAATGGATGGCTATTAGATGCTTGTTAGTGCTTCGTTGAGGGCTGTTTGTGAGCTGTGGGGGTTGTTGATTGCAAACACGTGTGTATGTGTGAATACAGATGAAGCTGTGGGGATTGGCATTGAGTCAGACGGAATATTTAAAGAGACGGAGGGGGGCGTTTGATCGGGGTGGGGGGTGGGTGGGAAGGTGCCGGGGTCTGAGGTACTTGCGGCATGGAGTGGGGAAAAATTTAATTAAAAACGTGTCAGTAGTCAAAACACTACTCCGATTTGTGGAATTGTTGCTGTTATGACTTCTGTTTTGAGTTTTGGTATCGTAATGAATGATGGGAGGGGGGGGGGGAGGCAAGCTTCACGAATTAGAACTGTGGCACTCGCCATTTGGCCAATAGACATTAAAATTCACTCGCCATTGCCCATTACCTCCTCACCATATAGATACATTTAGCAGTCGTGCTGTTGCATGCTTAAATGTTGTATGCACATTAATCTGCCTTTCAGCCGAAGAGACTAATAACAGTATTACACACTTGATTGGACATCTCTCGTAATTCTGCATGCAACGCTGCAAACCTCTTGTTTATAGCTAATACGGTTCCCGAGATATGACAGTTTAAAGGGCAATTACATCCATATTGACATGCACGTGATAATTTTGGACCACTTAAACAATAACTAAACACAAGAATTGCGGTAAGAATACGTTACGTACGTCCGATACAACAATATAATTACTGCAACACCAAAACACGAGACGGGGGCCGCCATTGTTTTGCTGGAACGCGCAGAAATTAATGCCGACAGATGGTAGCCATCGATTTCGACACGCAGCCGAATGAGATAGCTCTATTGGGTGTGAGAGCTCAAGCGACCGACGGCCTTACCTGGCCGACAGTTTTATTGGCCAGTTAAGGCCGTCGGTCGCTTGAGCTCTCACACTCAACAGAGCTATCTCATTCGGCTGCGTGTCGAAATCGATGGCTACCATCTGTCGTCATTAATTTCTGCGCGTTCCAGCAAAACAATGGCGGCCCCCGTCTCGTGTTTTGGTGTTGCAGTAATTATATTGTTGTATCGGACGTACGTAACGTATTCTTACCGCAATTCTTGTGTTTAGTTATTGTTTAATTGGTCCAAAAGTAACACGTGCATGTCAAAATGGATGTAATTGCCCTTTAAGCATTGTGGTTTGTTAATAAGTCGCCATTTTGGGAGTAGCGCTAAAGACCAAGTCGTCAACTGCTGAATTTTCCTTGCCGTTTGGCAAGTGGCAAACATCATTGGTGAAGGTTGATGGGGTGGGGAGGAGGGGTTGTGCAGTGGAAATTCTAAAATTAATCGCATTTAAAAAAAAAAAAGAATTATAGAAGCCTTCATTTGTTGTACCGGCTAAAATACAGTGATGTGATTTTGATTTGATTTTGATTGGCTATGATTTTGTCGAGTAACCTCATACCAGAACTTTTTGCATACATGGGACTGTATCATCCACGTTCTAAATTTGAATGAAATCAGATGACAATAATCCTAATTTCAAACTGGTCAATTGATTTCATGATGATGGTTTTTGGAGATTGCTAGTGACGATGGCTCATTTACTGTTTTAATTGGTAACAACAGTTTCGTCTACATTCTAAATTTGAAGGAAATTGGGTAAGCATAATTTCAAAATGGCCGCCAGATTTCAAGATGGCGGCCGGTGGAGATTACTAGTGATGATGGCGCATTCACTGTTTCACCAACAACAGTTGTGGTATCAACTATATCGTCTATGTTCTAAATTTGAACAAATCGGATAACAATAAGCATATTTTCAAAATGGCAGCTACTAGGAATTTGAAGGAAATCAGATGATTTTTAGCTTAATTTCAAAATGGCCCATTGCTTTCAAGATGGCAGCCATTAGAAATTCCTAGTGGTGACGGCACATGTATTGTCATTGTTTCAACTGGTATCAACTATATCGTCTATTTTCTAAATTTGAAGGACGTACGACGATAGTAAGCATAATTTCAATGTGGCCACCTGATTTGAAGATGGCGGCCATTAGAGATTACTAGTGATGACAGAATATTCATTGTTTCACTGGTATAAGTAAATTGTATCGTGTACTTTCTAAATTTGAAGGAAATCTGATGATAATAGAGTAATTTTCAAAATGGCAGCCTGATTTCAAGATGGCGGCCATTTGCAATTAGTAGTGACGATCGCACATTAACTTTTTCATTGTCAATTTGTTAAAATCTGAAAGAAATACGAATTTTCCAAGTGGCAGGCACAGATTAGAAACACTGTAGCCTATACATTCAACCCGAGATTGTAGGATTTCTATCTATACCGAACAGTGGGAGCAATTAAACATGCTATTGTGGACTGAAACCCAGACGTTGGATGCGAGTGCCCAGTAGGTCATTTTTGGCAATATGTGCCAGTGGTCCCGGGTTCGAGTCCAGCCTCACCCACCCCTGGCAATTCGAGAAGAAAAGGACCCTGTGGTGTCTCGTGCTCATGTCGATTGTGGTATGTAAAAGAACCTAAGACTTTCCGATGGGATTTACCTTGCAAATTGTCCCTCTTCTGGCGCCATGGCTGCAGCTGGGAGCGCATCAAAAGCTAATGTATGGGGATAGGATTGGTATCTATACTGAATGTGTGGTGCCATTCTTACCTTATGAACTGCTCCTGCACAGACGCTAACTTTACTACCAACATGCATTAATATTCAACAAGTAGGATTTT
>JAHWFP010225729.1:0-13811 GCA_023313725.1 Lithobius niger
ATTGCTGGAACAAGACCACAAGGAAAAGAGGCTTGGCTAAAGGGAGTGCCTCGCCCCCTCAGAACGGCTGACATCTACATTGGAAGATGTAATCCGGCCACCACCAAGGAGGATCTTCACAACTTTCTGTCATCTGAAGGGCTGGATGAATTTGAAATACTGAAGGTGCTAACTCGAAGCAAATATTATGTATCGTATTGTTTAAGGGTGCAGGTTGAGAAGCAAGAAAAGCTTCTTAAACCTAATTTTTGGGACTGTGGCATCGAATTGAGACGGTGGAGGGGCTAAGTCGGTCATCTTTACCCATATAAGACTGATTACAACTTAGGGACAGCTCCACTCGACATCAGCAACAAAGCAGATCCGGTGGAAACTCGCCAAATAGAAGATTCAGTTTTAAATTTAGAAACTGTAGAACCTGGTAGCGGCACTAACACTGGCACAGAAACTGTTGCGGTTAAGTCTGCTTGACTGACCGTTAAATGCTTATTGTTTAATTGCCACGAGCTTCAATCAAAATTAGCTGAAGTTAAGCAACTTGTCCACAACATAAAGCCAACTTTTGTTCTTCTTACGGAAACATGGCTTGATGACTCCATTGAGGAGGGTGAACACCGTATCAATGACTATGACTTGTACAGAGCTGACAGAACTGTAAAACAACATGGGGGTGTGGCCATTTATTCACACACTACTGGCTCAATCTTTTCGGTCAACCGATTCTCTGCGGATTTGGCTGAGGGGATTATAATTGACTTCATGGTAGCCATCGAAAAATTATCAGTCCACTGCTGCTATCGCAGTGGTGACAATGGGGATGATAGCAACTCGGCACTCCTTAACTGGCTCTCTTTGCCTAAGGAGAATAGCTGGATTTGCAATGGTGACAATGGGGATGATAGCAACTCGGCACTCCTTAACTGTCTCTCTTTGCTTAAGGAGAATACCTGGATTTGCAATGGGGACTTTAATTTGCCAGGGATACGGTGGGAAAGTGACTCACTTGATGTTGGTGCCACTGATATTGAAAGGGAGTTTTTGGATTTTACCCTATCCAACAATATTGAACAAGTAATCCAGTTTCACACTAGAATTGTGCAGGGACAAAAGCCTTCTACTCTGGATATCGTGCTCATTTCCGAGAACTTGCACAGTCAGAACCACTACTCTCTCCCACCAGTGGGTAAAGCAGATCATAGTGGTGTCTGTTGGGAAGTACAACACCCAAACTTCACGAACTGTCTCCATAATGACGGCGAACAACTCGGTACCCGAGCCAAGAAAGACTTCTTTAGAGCAGACTACAAATCCATCAACAAATCCTTGGCAGCTCTAAAATGGGATGAGATATGCTTGCCTAGCACAAGCTTTGAGGATGACTGGGCTGCATTGAGGGAAACCATCTACTCCCTTATTGAAAAGTATATCCCAGACAGAGGGAAGTACAACCGTAAGACACCTAACCTTCCAAGACACATTTTAGCTGAGATTAAAATCAAACGATCACTTTGGAGTCGATTCTTCAGGAGCAACGAAACAAGGTTGTTGACCTACTTCGAACATTCAGAAGAGAACAGCTTGAGGATGTGGTGAAGAATATCAAGAGAAACCCAAAGAGATTTTTTGGACATCTGCGGCATCAGCGTAATGCAGAGCCAACAGTCGTAAGATTACTCGATTCTAGGAGTAACAAAGTGTTAAATGTTAAGGACGTACCAAACGAATTTGGAAAACAATTCCAGTCAGTTATCCATCCTGGAGGTAAAAAGGTGAAAGGGGAAGGACCATTACGCATGACCAGTGTTTCGCAACAACAAATCCTTGTTGTTTTAAAAAACATTGACGCTAATAAAGAATGTGGTCCGGATGGAATTCATAATAAACTCCTAAAGGAATGTGCACACACACTAGTGGCACCTCTGGCAGCCATTTTCTCGAAGTCTTTTAGTTTAGGCCAGATCCCAACGGAATGGAAACGAGCAAATGTCACCCCTATCTACAAAAAGAAAAGAAGTCGAATGTCGGCCCTCAACTACAGACCAGTGAGCCTTCTGACTAGCACAAGCAAATGTTGCAAGAGGGTTTTCCTTGGTATTCTTAATATGAGCTTATTGACTTAGGAATTGTGGACAACACGCAGCACGGATTTGTTCCAGGCAGGTCATGCACTACGAATCTTCTTTCAGCAAGAAACAAGTGGACCATGGCTCTCGACGAGGGATCAGTGGTGGATGTTTTCTTTGCAGACGTTGAAAAATCATTTGATCGTGCCGAACACGGCGTTCTTATTGACAACCTTTGTTCTCGTGGAGTTAGTTTAGAGAGGGTGAAATGGATCAAAGCATTCCTGTATGGCAAAGAGCAAAGGGGGGTTGTCAATGGCATGCAGTCTGCCTGGATGCCAGTTACATCAGGAGTACCGCAGGGATTGGTCCTTGGGCCAAAGCTGTTTTCCCTGTACACTGCCGAGTCTCATCATGCCATGAAGAATGACTGCTGGAAGTTTGCAGATGATGTGAAAGGATCTGCCATGACGAATGATCTAGAAAAAAGTACTGAATTTCAAGAGGACATTAACAGTACTCAGTCGTTGTACGACAGTCACGGTATGCAACTGCACCCACAAAGAGTGGAATAATGCACCTTGGTTCAAAGAACATTGGAAGAGATTATATCCTAGATGGTACGAAACTCCAACGTTTTGACAATGTCCGAGACCTCGGTGTTATTATTGAGGATACTCTTTCAGTCAGCCGACAGTGCACTGCTGCTTCAAGAGCTAAAAGAATGGCTGGGTTTCTTTCTCGGCATCTTCCAAAGCTTAACCCAAGTGGTTTTTCCCAGGTTCACAAGACCCTTATCAGACCACTTATTGAGTTCTCTGGTGTGACCTGGGACCCGTGGCTGAGGAAAGACATCAACTTGTTGGAGGGGGCTCAGAGGTTGTCCTCTCGCCTGCTTATGAAAGACAGGCTCACATATGAAGGTAAACTTAAGGTAGCCAAGCTTCCTACTCTTGGACAGAGGAGAGAGAGGGGACGACTTATCAAGTTCTTCAAGATTATGAGAGGACACTATGGTGTCAACTCTTCACAATTTTTTTTAGCCCGCTACTACTACCAATCTTCGGGGAAACTTCCCGAAGATCCAGAAGCCCCATGCAAGACTCGAAGTAAGAAAGAACTTCTTTTCTGTGCGTGTTATCAATGAATGGAACGCTCTCCCTGACGATGTGTGTTTGGCAACCACTACAGACAAATTCAAAGCAGCCCTCGACAAACACATGCACTACCTGTAATCCAACTGCCCCCCTCCCCCATTTCCCTTGCGTTTCCTTTTTCTTTTCCTCTTCAGCTACAAGTCTCTGACTTTGTTGTTTCTCTGGTATTAAACTAAAGTAAACTAACTATTGAAGGAAAAGCCATTTTATCGTAGACAGTCACAACAAGGTTGGAGTGGAGACAAAATTTCGTAAATAAAAATTATTATCAAGAATATCGATTTTTTTGTTCCCAATTCAGGCCAGCAAAGGTAGCGAAATATTAATAACATGGTTTGACTAAAAGAGGTACATAACTAGCATTATAGGTTAGGCATAAACCAACTAATGCTGGTACGCATTTATTTTTAAATATGCAGTGGCTCCTTCCACATCCACCATGGCTCTCTTCCATTCACGTCTCGCGTCTGATTGGTCGCAAACTTTTGGAAGCGGAGCTTGACGTGCAACCTGACTACACACTTTTCCCATCCAAATAACAAACGTTCCAGATTATAAAATTGAACAAGAAACTGGACGTGATTGGTCTATATTCCTGTCCAAACAAATTACTAAAAACAAGAGTGAAAAAAATCTAGGAAACAATCTCTAAATTCTGGATAAAAACGTGGACGTGAAGTCTACATTAAAAGTGAGCAAAAACTGGACGTGAATGGTCTACATTCCTGACCAAACAAATTATTAACAGTAAAAACATGGGCGTGGCTCTAATATTTTATCGTCTAAATTTAAATTGAGTACGAAACTGAACGTTAATTGTCTATTTTCCTGTCCAAACGAATTGTTAACACTAAAAACATGGACCTGCTCTAGTATTTTCACGTCTAAATTTTAAACTGAATTTCCGTGAGTTGATCGATAAAAGCCTACGAGTCATTTTTATGGGGGGTGTTTGAACTCTTTGACCGCCACACTTTTGTCACCCCTTCTTCTCCCCCACCACATTTACACGATCCTGGAAAGAAATCTTAATTCCCCATCAATATCCAAAAATAATAATCTCCCCCCCCCCCCCCTCGAAATGCACATATAATATGATTAGTGTGATAATTTTTGTCACTTGTACAGGAATACAAACCATCACTTCCAGGCTCTTTACCATTCAATTAACACATGAAAATACTAGTCATGTCTGTGTTTATAGATGTTTTGGACAGGAATCCGAACCATTCACGTCTAGTTTTAGTGTGACTAGGGAGTTGGATTTGTGATTTATGGTCGAATGGCGTCGCACTTCTGGTTAAATTTGGTTAAAACGGAAATAAATACGTCCAGGCTGGAAATCAGTTGCAGCTGGAGTTTATTTTTATGGCATGGTTGGATGAAGGAAGTAAGAAGGCTTGCCACGAGTTACAGCATTTCGGTGGTGGATGTTATTTAACGTTTGCCAAAAAACCTTTTAGACTTTCCTTCAGAATTATTGTAGTCCTAATTTTGAATAGGCCCGACCTGCATAAGGCCAGAAGAGCAGACCCTAAATCGGTCCGCATTGGTCGAGCAAAAGTAGAAAAGAGAAGAAAAGAACCAAAGGAAAGCCTAGCACGAGAATTTAGGTTCACGCATGTGTGGGAAGCCTTTCACACAATTTTGTATACAATATTTTACATTGCATTATAATAGATCGCAAATTTCTTATATAATGAAAGAGGCCACAATATTCCACTGATTGCCCCCAGGGGCCCAGTGCAGCGGGGAGTGCCGGCACTAAATGAACCTGAGGGCACAAGGACATCAGACGCAAGACACGGTGACGCACGGTGACGCAAGACACGGTGACCGTCATGAAAATGAAGACATGAAAAGAAAAAAGATAAAGAATTAATTTTCCAGTCATACTAAACTCTAGAACAATTAACAATATTATTTCTAGGTAGCGAAAGTTACGGGCATTAAGCCGTAAAACAAACTTTCTTCCCATAGAAAAAAAAATCTTAAACTTATTTGTTAAATTAACCGAGACACTTTATTCTCCTTGTTATAGTGTTTTAGAAGTTTTTCTAAAAAACTTCGTAAAGTGTATTAATAGCCATGAAATCAGTGCTTTCATTTGTGCACTAACGGAAGTTTAAACAATAGCAACGGATGGGTCGTTGTTGCCAGTTTTAAAATCATTACACTAATAACAATGTAAAGGCGTTTAACTCGAACAAAGATGGTTGATGCAACTGAAAGTTAACAAGTTTTCCGATTGTTTTAACATGACGTTACGTCAATTGTTACAAAAGGCGAAAGATGAAATCATCAAGGCTCTTGATGAGCCGATGATTTTGACGTATTCAAAGTAGGTTTTCAGTAAAAGATCCGAAGTTCTTCAGGAGTCCCAGGATTATCAATTTAAGAACCTTTCTTTTATAAGTTGCAAGTTGTTAAAAGCGAAATGTTGGAAATATGGTCTTACATATCAAGAAAGGGTTAACTTAAAATAAAATCGAATGCAACAATTGTGTTTTAAACAATATTCAGTGTCGGTAACAATGATAAATAAATTGTAAGTTCAAGTTTGACGAAACATTGTTGCTTCAGTCGTTCAAAAAAAAATTAAAGGGAATTGCTGTCGGTACGCGAAAGTGGTTGGTCTTACACTATTATTAGGCATTCAATTGCAAGAAAATCGGCTTCAGAATTTCAGAAATTATTGTACATAGAAAAGTGTCTAACGTGAATTCAAACGTGAATTATGTTAAAGACTAAGTCAATTAAATCAGGCTTGACAAATTACAGTAGTTGTAATTCAAGTCACAAATATTCAGCGTGGATACACGTTTTCGGAAACTAGAGTGTTTAAATACAAAACCTTGAAAAGTTATACAAACAAATCGTATCATAAAAAATGCAAGTTTGTAATAATAAAGTCAACAAATAAACAACTTTAAGCAGCGGACAATGGGGAAAAGAAACTTCTTCACCGAAGTTTTTTAAGTGTTGATAGCAAAAGAGATTTTATTTAGGCCCGGGTTAAAAGGATGCTTACATTAGGTTAGGGGAAAATTAATTTTGCAATTACTTGAGTTTGCGTGATAACATTTTGCACGTAAAGTTAAATTGATTGTTGAATTTTAAAGCCTGCTTCGGCTAATACCGGGCGTTGTATCGTACACCCAAGCAGCTAATGGAAAAATAAAATCGTTGGCCAATTGTACAACTGAATCGCGAAGATAACGTCTTGCATAACCACTACTTTCGCAACTGTTAACGGGGAGAATTTAGGCGCCGAGTCAACCAAGAAAAGACACTGGTGAGAACGAAGAGGGGCTTCCATGGCTAACCAACATGCAAGTTATGGCCAGAATCAATTTGAACGTCACACGCATTAGTCTGGGGGTGGACTAGGAATGACGCAAACTGAGCGCACAGAACCCTGGCGAAGTGCTGCAGCACAACTTTGAGACGTAGCCCGTCCTAGTTGCACCAGTAAAACGTCTAAACTCTGATAACCGGTTCCTCTAAAACTACTTATTTTGGAACTTTGGTAGGCTCAGTATTAGTATACTCCAATTTAAGCTTACCATGTTGACACATATTAAGCTATCAGTAGGAGCCTCATTCAACATGCGTTTCAGATCCCTAACAGTGTGGGGGGGGGGGGGGGAGACCAGTTTTAAAAAAAATCTTCCAAGAAGGCCCCCCTCATGTTTGGGGAACCATTTTTTTCCCACGAGCAACACCAAAATCAATCAGTTGTACGACCATAGAGGCACTTTCCTTTAAATTTCTTAAAAATTTCAACTTCACCCCCAAATGAAAAGGAGTCAAATCATAAGGAGTTCTCAAAACGTCAAAAATAGAAAAGCATCAATCATTTGTTTTGAGTAGACAGCGAAACCTGACAATGAAGTAATGGGAAAATAAACTGCATAGAGTTGGTGGGTAACAGATTTCGTAGTGAGCAAATCAGTTACTAACGGGTATAAAGGCAACGTTGTTACACCCAATTAGCAAACCTTAAAATTTAGTGGCGGCCATTAGGAAAAACGTCAAGAAATTGTCCAAATCAGGAAATTCTTCAATTTCCTTTAAAAGTTAGATGTTTCATAAAGGATCGGAAGTTTAAAAATTTGGAATTTTCAAAACTGATGAGCAGCAGTAGTGGCATTTTCACACCAGAATCGTTGCAGCTCACCCAAACATTTGGTGAGTCATGAATTCTGAATTACCAACTTTATTTTGGGAATTGTTTCAAGATTAACTTATTTTGGGTGGTTTAAGCCATTTTCAATGTTTCACGTGTGAGGGGGCTAATTCTGTACGAGAATTTTGCATAGCACTCAGTGTCATGTTTTTCATGTAGTATCAAAACATACAAATGAATGATAATAAAATAATGAATGGAAAAGCTTTATTTAGGCTGCAAAAAGAGGTTTTTACACATTTTTCAATAAAATATAAAAGCTTACGATTTCTGATATTTCAACCATGAGGGTTCCAGTTCTGGCAAGGTTCTGAACAGCACTTCTGAGTTTGTCCCAATTAGACGTGATGAAAGGAGTTTAAGACGATCTTTATTTTGTTTTTGTTTTAATCAAATTCTCCTGGAATTTCGTCATGCACCGGACGCAAATTACCAAGATCCCTCACTCGATATATCAGAGGGGAGACTTTTTCATGGATTATGTAAGGTCCACTATACTTTGGTGCAAGACAAGCCGCGAAGTAATTAGATTTACTGGAGATGTGGTGCGTTTTGACCCAAATTCTGTCTCCAACATTAAATTCAAAATCTACATTACGACCAGCATTTAGCTAATCACTAATGTACTTCCTATCAGAAACTCTAAAGCGTCTTACCCTTTCAATAGCCTTTTGTAGATTTTTCGACAATTCTGCTGCGTAAAGAGCAACCGGCTGTTCTATGACTTTATCTAATGGTGGCTCAAGACCCATTGAGAGTTCTCGACCAAAGCAAAAGAAAGCTGGTGTATAGCCTGTCCTTGAATGAATTGAGCTATTCAAAGACATTATAAACATGGGCAACTTGTCTGCCCAGTCTCTCTGAGATTAACAGAACATTGTAATTTGCCTGTTGATTTTTTTCATTAAGGTTTCCACATTTGCATTGGCTTGAGGGCGATAAACCCCGGTGTGGGCTGCCTTAATGCCAAATCGTCTGTACAGTTGTTTTACTAATTTTGCGCAGAATGGTGGTCCTGAGTCTGAAATAATTCGAACTGGAACGCCAAAATATTTGATAAAGTTGTTGATTAGCAACGTCACAAATGTCTTGGTATCAAACTTTCTACAAGGGCGTCTGTGTAGCCCGAAAAAGCATCTGTTATTACTAAGATGTGTTTGAAATTTGAGCCTTTGCTTGCTGGTAAGCTGCTTTTCCAATCGACGTGAACAGTATGCCCAGGATAGTAAAGAGAAGCGGAGCAAAGTCTACCAAGCATCTGTGCGCCACGGCCTTTTTTTGTTTGGTACTGGTGACATTTTTTAACAAATGCATGGACTAGCTTTGACGCTCTTGGAAAATAATATAAATTATATAATCGGGCTAGAGTCTTACGAGCGCCGAAATGTCCGCCTGGTAGCGTGCTGTGGTGGAGTTCAAGCACTCGTCGTTGCAATGAGCGTGGAACAAAAATCTTAATTTTAGTCGAATTAAGAGGATCTTCAGTCAATTCAATAAAAATAATTTGCTGTTCAGTGTCAAAATAACACATTGGCAAGTATTTATCAACGAACCTTTGCAATGAAGGTGAAGTTGCTTTCCAAGATTTACCTTGTAATGCCAGAAGTAAAACTGACATAAATGGATCCTGCTTAGTTTCTTGCGAAATCTTTGAAAAGGTTAATTGCTCTATTTCAATATGACAGCTAAAACAGTCATTATTGAAGAGGTAAACTGACCTTTCAAATTCTGGCAGGGAAACAGGTATAAGAACTGGATTCATTTTTTCTTCTGGTTGCAAATCTGATTCATAAAGGCGTGATAACGAATCAGCTGCAGTATGCATTTTACCTGGTTGCCAAATTAACTTTGCTTCCAGAGAAGACAAGAAAACTAGCCATCTGGCCAGTCTGCCTGTTCTATTATGGATTTGTTTAATCAAAGTCAGCAGTAAATGGTCCGGTGATTGCTAAAATTTTGCCTCCTTCCACCAGGTGATGCCATTTTTTTAAAGCAAAGACCACCAAGAGTAATTCTTTTTCCGTTGTGGTATATTTACGTTCAGCATTGCTCAATTTCCTGGGGGCCATGTCTACAGTTACGTATTGCTAGCTACCTGGCTTCTTCTGGCAAAGCAAAGCTCCAATGCCTACTGAGGAAGCATCCGCGATAATAGTCCAGCCTAGTTCTGGGTCAGGATGAGCAAGAATTGGAGCCTTCAGCAAACTTGATTTCAGTTGCTGAAAAGCCTGTTCTTGTTTGTCACCCCAGTAAAATGTTGGATTTTTGCCCTGCAACACATCAGAGAACGGTGCCGCAATGTGAGCATAAGAGTAAATGAACTTTCTGAACCAGCTGGCGATCCCTAGAAATTTCCTGATTTGGGAGATTGTCTTAGGAGTTTCCCAACATTGGAGGACTTTCACCTTTGCTGGATTAGGTTTCACACCGTCACGGGTGACTAGGTAAACAAGAATGAGCATTTCTTTCTTACAAAACTCACTTTTCTTGAAGGTGAGATTTACACCTTCACGTTCAAGTTGAGAAAATGAAGCTGCTAGAGCATCATAGTGCGCTGGCCACTTAACATTTCCAATGCCCCAGTCATCGCTGTAAGAACTACATCCGAGATGACGGACAGGATCAATTACTGCATCATGGCTCTGCAGAATGCAGCTCCCGAATTTTTGAGACCAAACTGACACCTCTTCGCAATGTACTGCTTAGTAATGGTGACAAAACTAGCAATTTTACCACTGTGGTACTCCATTGGTAAATTCCAGTAAGCGTCGGTCGCATCGAGATTGGAGATGTAAGCACAGTTAGCATACTGTTCCAACACCTGAGAAATGTTTGGGAGTGGGTAATTATCCTTAGGGATATTAAAATTAAGGAGGACGTAAGAAATAACAAGACGAGTGCTTCTGTCTTTCTTTGGCGTTAGAAAAACTGGTGAGCTATGCTCACTATACCCTTCTTCAATTATTCCACAGTGGAGCATCCTTTCAATATGAACCTCAATTTTTTGTTGTTGAAGCCATAAGCAACCAAAAGCCTTCTGAACTATTGGTGCAGCCCCACGAATATCAATAGTCATTGGCTGAGCATGCTTAAAACACCCAACTCTAGTAGAGAAAATGTGCCTATATGCCACTAAAAGATTGTAGAATTGCTCTTTTTTAACACTATCTAAAATTTCAATTGCATCTACTTTTTGTCTTAATGCTCCTAAGCTTGGGTGAAGCTCCTCATCAATAACGTGGCCGATGGCATTGTGCTGAATGTCATGCAAGGAATTGCGACGTAAGTGATAAGTGAAACCATCATATGGTGCCCAAAACCACACATTTCTCTGGTAATCAGTCACCAAACCAGACCATTGCAGGAAATCGACTCCCAAAATGATTGGCTGGAGACAAGATTCCATCAAAATGAACGGATAAGCAAAAACCGTCTTCTTAATTTTAAAGCTTACCCTGACAAACCCTGGGCAAATTGCCCAGCGACTGTCAGCACAGCGTATTCTATACTCACGACGAACAAATTTGAAACCCATTTTGATAAAATCACTGTTCATTCTTGCATCAGCAAAAGACAAACTGGAACCCTCATCAATTAAGGCATCAGCTGTGTCAAACCCAATTTTATAGCTAAATATCCACAAGGAGCTGATTTGGGCTCTAATGGTCCATGAACTGAATAAGGCAACTGACTATAATTCAATTTATTAGGTTTGGTAAAAGTCCTTGGGTAATTTTTCCCTAAAAGATCTGGTGGTAATGCTAAGGGCTTCAAAACCTTATTAAAATTGGGCGTTAAACCTCCCTCAGCAAAAGGTTGATACCCTACTTGTTTAAATCACTTTCTGTGGCATCTGGTTCCAAACCACCAATGGCGTTTACTTGCTGTCGAAAAAGGGGCAGGGCGTCTATCGGGGTGCAACTGCCAGCAGGTGTTGCTCGAGTGGCCAGCACGATGACAATGACCACAGACTACCGGTTGCTTTGGTTAACAAGAACCTGATTTTTGTTACCAGTGGCATTGCTATATGCAGCTTGTTTGGGCTGAGGGGTGGAACCAGGTGCTATAGGATTAGTTAAGTCTTTTAAAACTAATTTGTTACTTCTAACATTTTCACAAACAGTCTTTAATTGATAACAATCGGACATACTGTGAGTGGTAGAATTGTGCAACATGCAAAATTTCTTATCCTTATTTGCAGAATTAGAAGAAAGAGCTTCTCGAGTTTTGTCCTGTTTAGAAGTTATGGTTTGGTTTTTAATGGCAGAACCAGCAACAGGTACAAAGGTCTCCACTGAACAACAAAAATAAAAAAACTCCGGTAATTTGCTGCATTTTGTTTGCACCATGTATGGTCTAAGTGAATTTGTAACATTGCGTTTCATAATGTTAATAATCTCAGCATCACGGCCACAATAATTTGCCTGAATCAATATTTTGTCACCTTGTTTCAACACATGAAATTGGTTTAATAAACCGATGTTTTTATCTTCAGAATGAAACTCTTCAAGGAATGCTTTTGTAAATTCAGGAAAACTTGCAAATGGCTGATTTTGTAAAAACCAGATTGCTGCCTGATCTCTTAAGACAGATGGCACGTAAATATGTAAAAATTCCTTTTCATCAAATTTGCTAGTTTCAAGCATGATGGTTAAATCCATTAAAAACTTAAAACCAGATATTTCAGTATCTAAAGAACCCGAATAAACCTGAGCTGAAACAGAGGGTGGTTTAAAAATGGGTAGACTTGATTTTAAGTCATTACCGACTTGTCTTTCCTGACTGACCTTAGCTGTATTAGATGCTAAAGCTAAAGTGTTAACGACCTCAGTAAGCTTTTAAACTTGGCCACAAAGCTGAGTAAACTCATTGCTTGGAGGTGGAATTACAGAACTCCACCTTCAGCCAAGTTTGACAGTATACATTTGCTGGGGACAATTTCTAACACCAGTTGGAAAGATTAATGGGTTCGTTAAATCAGTGGCTAATTGCTTACTTAAAGTCACCTCATTAAATCTGTTTTGAACAGGACTTATATTTACCTCTTGACGAACTTCAGGTTGAACAGCAGTGTACAGGTGAGGTTTGAGCAACTGTGGCTGATTCCCAGTTAGAAGGCTGGAATGTTTGCTTTTAGGTGATGCTTGAGTCCCAAAGTCCTTTTGTTCCATTCTCAGTTATCCCAGGGTGCCTGCGAGGCAACTCTGTCTGCTGGAAGTGACGGAAGACGGAATTGATTCAGCTTGGCTACTTGTTCGGCTTGATGCTACGCTTCGCTGAGATAAAGATGCAGGACACCGTCGAGGAAGAATTGGTATGGGGGTCTTGTCAATCATTTCTTGTGTTTTTCCCTTTGTAGACCAATTTTTTCGGATCCATGCTTCAGATGCAGGCAAATTCGGCTGTGGATTGTTAAAGTCATTTCCTAAGCGACCTCTGGCCAGCAGAATGGCATCAACTGATAATCGAATTGGAAAAAATGGTAGTCGACTTGGCCTGGCTTGGCTCGATAGGTCTCTTTCGTCTTGAGCCGTGTAGACTGGAGTACTAGCAGATGGGTGAAAGTTCCTTAAACGTCCCAAGGTAACTTGATCGCATGGTTAGGTTGACGCCACGTAACCTCTAGCATTTGATGCTGCTTTTGCCCTTTTTTGTGATTTGGGTTGGTTACTAATTGCAGCTTCAGCAACAGAAGACGATCTACGCAAGGCATCATGCCCACTTGAAGGAAGATTTTCCATTATCCAAGTTGCTGTCCTATCATGACGCCTAAGTCCTTCCATTAAAGCTTCATGATCAAGCCGTTCAGAAGATGACTCATCAGAGGGTAGTGGAAGATTTTGTGCATCCATCATCCTAGTGGCCTGACTAATCTGAGCACTATCTCGTGCAGTGCTACGTAAATTGTACCCATCACAACTTTCAAAAATCGATTTATTTGACCTATTACTCATTGTGGATTGTATCCAGGGCCGTAGCGAGAGGGGGGCAAGGGGGGGCAAGTGGCCCCCCCCCAACTTTTGCCAAGTCGGCAAAAGTCGGCAAAATTTAATCACGTGTGGGTCAGAGAAATTACACCGCCAAAGTTAGTCTTTCTTGCAAATTTTCTCTACAGATTTTTGTGTACAATTTAAAAAATGGAACTAAATATTTCCGACAATCCGACTATTATTTAACATATTAACCGACTGTCCGACTAACTTACGACTAAAGGTGGGGTGACCTTATCTGAGAAAGCATGGTTTGATCTAGCTAAATCCCTTCAACTCTCCCTTCGTATTTCGGTTTCCTTAAGTTGACCTTGACTACATATTAAAGCAGAGTGAGAAATCGAGAATTCGTTGCTTTTCAATAAAATATTTCCTCCGGCTGAAAGAGGTAATAATTCCGGGAAAAAATCCT
>JAHWFP010225730.1:0-11782 GCA_023313725.1 Lithobius niger
AATTAAGCAGACAGGTACGTTTGTATTTACCGTAAATCATGTAGTAAGTGCCCATGGTCTTGTGTAATTAATTTGAGGACATAACGGTATAACGAGTTATGAACAATTAAGCAGACAGCTACGTTTGTATTTACCGCAAATCATGTATCAAATGCCCATGGACATGGATAATTTATTTGAGGACATACGGTATAACGAGTTATGAACAATTATGCAGACAGGTACGTTTGTATTTACCGCAAATCATTGTCTAAAATTGGATGGGGGGGGGGGGGGGCATTAAAAACAAGTATATCTATTTTCTAAACTAACTTCTGTCCAGGGAAGGGTTAATTGCCAAACTAACTTCTGCACTCATTCGCGTACGTGATATGGATTCAATCTAGCCTTAACACTATGAAAAAGATCGGTGCAGGCATACTGTGAAGTCAACAGTTTAAATAAGTACTGAAATAAAAACGTCCGCACACTTTCACAACACAGCCAAACACTTTGTCTTGCAAATTTTCGACCCCATACAGGTGTTTCATCTGGCTTCAAGATTTATTGGAACTCCTACATCATCGTCCTTCTGTAATAGTATTAACACAAATCTTTCTTCTCATTTATTCACAAATTTAGCTTATTGTACGGTCTCTCCTCCAAAATTCAACATAATTCACAGCTAAAACTAATTTTCTAACCATACAAACTTTCGGTAACTTGTGTGGATCAAGATCGTGATCAAGGTTAGGCCTATGCTATCGAAAATTGACGTGCGTGATTTAGATTGATTCTAGCGAAAACGCAACGCATTTATTCTCATTTATTCACACATTTATTTGATTAGATCGTGCTCCTTCCAAAACAGACAACGCGATTCACGACCAGGACGTGCATGTGGTGACACAATTTTTCAGAAAGTGTTGACATCATTTTGTGTTCTTCCTGGAGAGACTAATCCACGCCCAAACTTTCACCGGAACGTCAACTGGAACTTCAGTATGGATTGCTCTCTTCAGGAAGAACAGAAAACGATGTGAACTTGACACCTTTCTGGAAAACTGCGTCGAAACACGCGCTTCCTGTTCGTGAATTGCGTTGTCAGTTGTCTTGTAGGTTGGTTATGGTTAGAAATTAGTTTTAACTTTGAAATTTGTTAGATATTGGATGGAGGGCCATTTAATAAACTAAATTTGTGAATAAATGAGAATAAAGGCATTGCATTTTCGCCTGACTAAATACTGATCACGCACATCAATGATCGATCGCTTATGCCTAATAGTGCCAACTTTTCCGTGATTACAAACGTTCCTGTGAATCGTATTGGATTAAAAGTTGATTTTGTTAACTTATGAAGTTTTTAGTTAATTTTGCTGCAAAAAACAAATATAACATAGATTTTTGTTAAAAGGTAAGAAGATTTTAGTTAATTTTTCCACAGAAAACCAATGATTTTTAGGGGTGGGCAATGGGCATTAACAAACGAATTTCAAGATTTTGATAAATTTTAGGGGGCTGGGCATTACCATTAACTGGGCATTTAATACGCGATTTACGGTAATGCATGTCAGTGAGTGAAATGGCTATCGGAGGATCATTCTTGACAGTGTGTGATATTCCATTTTTTGTTTTATGACAAGTTGAAGTGATGCTATTGTTTCTTGCTCGTTAATCTGTCAAATATTGATCGATTTTGTTGCTTCATTATACAGGGTGGTCAGTTAAATTGTGATCCAGCTTGATGGCTAAGCCTATCTATTAAATCAGTTTATTCGTGTGTCAAAACATTACATACCACAATTATCTTGTAACTATTAACTACATGACGTCATATTCCACATTTTTTAATGAGATACCGTAATTCTAAATATTTGGTTAAAATGATAAGTTTTGCTGTAGTTTATGGGAGATAATCAAGATTTTTAAAACAACGTAACTCGAAACTCCAGTTCGAATTTTTCTGATCGAGTCGAGTTGCACACAAAGTCAAACTCGGACCCGATTCAAAAATTCGCACTTCCCTAGCCACGTTAGGACCTGGTATGGTATAACATGTCAAGGCCTAAGTGGAGTGCTTTTGGAACCTAAGAAGTTAAAACTGTAACTACATACACTCAGCCTTACCTAACTCAACTAGCAAACCTTTCGTGGCCACTTTGAGTGGAACTTTTCACATTGGGGCCCGTTCCTTTCGATAAACCTTCACTAGAATATGACAAGACATTGCCCATTACTTTGACAATGTGATCAGGCTTATAGACGATCGGTAGTTGGTTGGGGTTTCTTGTAGTAACCGATCTTCATCTTCCTAACAGTTTTTTCAATGTCGGTTCTGGCAAGATTGTATGCGTCCTCCATTTATTATTCGTGGTGTTCGGCGTATTCTTTCGGTACGTTACTCTGGTCTGCTGGTAGAAGTGAAGCCTGAATGCTTATCAGCGAATCGGTTCGTTTCATGAGGTAGACGGGCGTATCCCTTGTTATGGCATGTGAAATTGTCCTGATCGCCCACTTCAGACCATTGAACCCGAGTGATCCTGGTTGTCATCCTCGAAGACACGTAACCAGCCCTTCAATGTCTTGTTTACTGTATTGGTCACTATCCTGTCTATTGTTTCGGTCAATACTTGATGCCAATTAGCTAGAGCATGTCTTCAAAATTATTTTGCAATGCATGCAGAACCAGTGTCCAAAATTAAGTTCTACTGTCTGCCAGCATCACTGAATGCGTACGGTGAGATTTCCAAAGTTGCGGCTGCTGGGTAACAAGTTTTGAATCGACCACACCCATTTCGTAAATAGTTCGTCGCACTTAACGTAAATCGATTACTGTAGGTTGGCATAGGGAGTAGACCGACAATCTGAATGATCTGGGATGGTCACACGGAAATGACAGCCTGCATTTCACCCAAGGCTTATGTGTACGACCTAAAATCAACAATGTTCAGCAGCATACCTGTTCTCCATACTCACGTTCCCACACCTTTAATGTTGTTTTTTCATTAAAGAAACAAAACAAACCTCATGCCCCAGTGATAATTTGACATGTCCTCATTCACCTGGGTGTCAGCTGTAAAGGTTAACGTTGTCACTGCTGCTAGATAGCCTCCGGGTAGATTCACACGATTTATACTGGTGACAATGCATCTTTAAGTTGAAATTTAAATTAAAATATTCTCGGCAGAAGCACAAAATGCTGTTGGCACCAAGTGAGCCATAGATTTACCACTTCTTGTAACAATAAGGCTGACAAAATTTGGACCACGGTGCCAAGGCCGAATTGCAGAAAGAGGTGGCACTGATAACGTGTTGTAGTAGGTTATTCCACATGTTCACCACACGAAAGGGAAAAGTGTGCTGACAAAGGAAGGTGCTGCATTTGTGTTTAAAAAGTTTGACTCCATGGTTGCGGGTCACTAGATTAGAGGAGAGTGTGAAACAGTCAACTGAGGCCTGGTCTTTGCCATGAAGAACCTTGAAAGTCAGGGTGAAGTCGATATTCAAGTGTCGGAAGTTTGAAAACTGCAAGCAGGTTTGTGTATGAGGTATTCTTAAGCCCAGCGAGTTGGTAGGAAGCGCGACAAACAATTCAGTTCGCTCTGTTGACAGAAAAATCAAACATATTGTACTGTTAAAAATCATAGACATGTTCAAGTCACTTAAAATATTTGTTATACGAAGCATCTTAACTCAAATTTTGTTTTGTTTTTAAACATAAAATGTTATACATAACAGATTTCAATTCTTTTTGTATTTAGTTGTACAAAATAGGACCGAGAATGAGATTAACAAATATTCAACACCAAAGTTCCCCTTCTATTGAAATACTAATGTAGTAATTTTTAAAAATGTTTAATGAATGTGCTTTTTTTCCCACCTTAATTACTATTAGGCGATTCTCTGAGCACAGTGGAAGTGTACGACCCAATTGTTGGACGTTGGGCGATGGCTGAAGCGATGAGCATGCTGCGAAGCAGGGTTGGTGTCGCAGTCATGAGGAATCGTCTCTATGCTATTGGTGGTTACAACGGCCTGGAACGACTCAGTACAGTAGAGGTTTTTGATCCTGAAATGAAGCTGTGGAGCAAAGTATCGTCCATGAACTGCAAGAGAAGGTAATCGTCTTGTGTCTAATATTGTGCATGTGTCGTAAATCTATTAACAGAAGGGTCTCCGTTAAGTCACCATTCTCCAATAATGGTTGAGTCATATTTGGCAAATGAAAAAGTACTGGCCGAGTCTCAAATAATATCCACGTGTAATTTCATGCCATTGCCAGTAAAATACGTTTACACAAAAAAAATTATCAAGCAAAGCAAACCTAAGTACCAACACACTAGAAAACCAAAACAGGATGGAACTGCAATAAACCTTCCTTTACGATTTAGACACTCCAGTGGTATAATAGTGTTTAGTCCACATGAAACCTTACTGCTGTATTCAAATGTTTTTACTTTACCATTTTTACTTTGTAAACGGTAGGTTAACTAATGATTGGTGTCTTCTGCTCGGCTAAAATGGCATCACTGAAAATCATAAAATATGTAATTGTTATGTATCGTCAGTAGGGTGTTGAACGGAAACGAGATGACTTAACTAAAGAAAAATACTGGAAACTTAAACTAAAAAAGTGTGTGAAATATGTGTGGTTATGTGTGCATCTGACTTGTGATAATTGCAAGCCAAGTCTTATTGCTATCAGAAATAAAATATACTCGATTAGGGGTGGCACGATACAACATTTTTTTATTCAATAATGTTTTAAAAATTATAGCGATAGTTGATAATATCTCGATAAAACAAATTTTGAAGCAGGAATAACCATTGTAATTTTATTAATTAAAAAAAACCCTTGGCTGAGTACTACAATAGGCTGCTTGGCCTACTACATAAATAAAAAGTAAAGTAAAATAAAACGTAATTATAAAAAAAAATAGATCTCTGGATGAGAGCTGCTTTATTTAAAGTGATCACTGCCATTAATTGTCCTAATATAAGCACCTACTAACAACTCTCTTCGAGATGGGCGAGTCACATACCTTCACCGTCATACACAGCCCGTGCGCCCAATACTGTTAGGAGACTGGCAGCGCGACCTGGCATCATGGAAGATCGGAACTATTTCCGAAGGTTTTCCCCGGTTTTCCCGTTTAACTCACGTCACTCGCGTGACATGAGTGAGGTTGTCTAAGGTGACACGCCACTGACGGATTTTGCAGTGGCGTTGCGATCGCAGCTGCAGAAGGTCGGAACACACTCGAACTTACAGGTAGCCGTACGGGAATCGTCCATCTCGAAGAGACTTGTTAGTCCAAGGTATGGGTGCCTAACATTCAGTAGAATGGAGCCCCCCAAAGAGCTGTAATTTCTGCTTTTTTAGCATGCTGAAACCAGCTTGCATGTTAAAAAAAATAGTTCTGAAATAAAACTACCAATATTAAATTAAAAATAAAACTTTGATTTTATAAATCAGTTAGGCCTATGCAATGTGGTATACGAGCATCGAGTTGGGTTGGGGTTAAGAATACGACATCAATAACACAGTAAAAACGTGGCAGTTGCAGGCCTGTACAATCCGATTGTAACGATCGTGTAGTTTTATCACGCTTTGTCGGCGATTTACTTTCTGCCTCTCCTAGAAAAAAAAATGGCCAAGCTGCCGAGCTAAGGTTTCAACTTTGTTCTACAAAAGCATATTTATTTATTTCCCCATAGCAAAATATTCAGATGTCAATGCTTGGAGACCAGGTGCGGAAAAGCGTCTGGGTTTTGTCGGGTTTGGGATCGCTGATTGAGTGACTGAAGCAAACGAAAATTAGCATTTGTTAGCCATTATGCGCCAAAATCTGATTGGTCGGATTCCATTTTTTGGTCTATTTCCGTGAGATAGTGGGTTTTCATTTAACACCATCCGTGCATAGCACGTGCTTTCTCTAGTACAGTAACAAAATCGAAACTCTGGCCGTAAGTCTGTTTACCAAACCAGGAATTGGCTAGATTTGCATTGCACAAGAGTTTGATGCAGGATTATTTTCATTACAAGCCCCTGGGAAACTGAATAATTCGTGAATCAATTTTTTAATAGGGTAATCTCAACTACAGTACCGTGTTCTTACCAGCTTATACCGAGCACGCATTCTACGATACTAGTGGTACCATCTAATCTACAAAACAAAACACTGGACTCTTTGTTGGTGTTATATTGGGCTATTGCGTCTTGGTGCTGTGTAATAAGCTATTGAGTGGTGTTGAGACTATTCTTCAGTGTAGTTGGCAGTGCACGTTGTATACGTTGAAGGTTTAAAAAAAATATTATATATGGTGTTGAAGGTTTTTAAGGTGTTAAGGTTTGAAGGTTGCATTGACTATCTAGAAAGACAGGCATTTGAAAAAAAATAAAAATAAATTTTTCGCAGGCACCTCCCGCATCCTGGAAACGCCCCGCATTTTGGTTTTTTTTTCCCAATTTTTTAAAAATAAAAATCGTGCTCATCGTGCATTTTAAGTTCATCTTGTAGAAAGAAGATTTTGGACTAAAGGCTGCGAGTCACGAGTTCCCATTTACCATCCTACGTAACCTACATTCTAAAATTGCTGTAATCTTATTAAAAATCATACAACTGGAAGCCTTTTAGGAGGTTATGACCTTGTATTGACCATATAGAACGCTTTCTGTGCTAAAAAAAATACCTCCATCCCGTACCACCATTTTCAGTAAGGCCAAACAAAAAAAAGTGTTTAGTTTGCATTACGCAGTTAAAAAAAATAGGGTCAGTCGGTCGGAAAAAAAATTTTTTCACTTTTTTTTTGTTACTAAATCAGAAAGTCTATACGTCAAAAATTGTAATTTAATGTTTTTGTATACAATAAAGATACATTCATGTTCACGGAGCAGTATTTTTCCTTTTTCCAGGAAGCATTTGGACCATTTTTGTATCGTAGGATGAAGCGTCAAAATGGGGAGGGGGATTTTTTTCCTTGGTCGGAAAAAAAGTTTAGGGTCGGCTCGTAAAAATAGGGTCAGTTGGGTAACTAAATACGGATGCAAACCTATTTACGTTGCCTTTTGGACTTATATGTCAGACTGCCTGAGCGGGGAGTCGAACCCAGGACCTCTGAAATCAAAGGCCAAGGCCCTACCGCTAAGCCAGACTGACACGGCCCAACGCAAACCAAACCATTTTTTTTGTTTGGCCTAATGCGTGCCTCATCATCTTTGGAAATTATTTGCCCAAGAAACATTTTTTAAACTTTGTGTGACCTTATGGGATATTGCTTATGACCTAGTTTTTTGTTCAAGATCATTAATGATAATTGAACAGGGAAATTAAGGCTGTCATTAAATTGCAAAAACTGGCTTTAATTATGTGTTAATTTTTAATTTCAGTGCTGTAGGGGCAGCGGCACTTAATGATCGATTGTATGTCTGTGGAGGTTACGATGGAGTGTCTTCACTGAACACCGTAGAGTATTACGATCCTGACAAAAATGAGTAAGTTGCTGCCTTACGTACATTAATGCTGTTCGAAACTGATACAACATTTTTATTAAAAAATTATTTTTTCTGTAGATGGGTGATGGTCACAAGTATGTCGAAGCATCGTAGTGCTGCGGGAGTCACAGCCTTTGACGGTTTCATTTACGCACTAGGAGGACACGATGGACTGTCAATATTTGATTCTGTAAGTTTTACCCATTTTATTTCTATAATAACAAGATTGGAGCTACAAACTCCCACTGGATGTACTGGCCTACAAATGCTTGCAGCATTTTACATTTTCTTTAGCAAACCTGCATTTTGTGTGCTATTTTTTATAGATACAGTACGCCTTTTTTTGCCCTAATTTGACACTACTGTTTTCCGCAGACCTGCCAGTTTACCCAATATCTTTTTCAGCCATAATTTTTGCAAGCCATCTTCCTTCCATTTTTGGCTCTCGCATTCTTCTTCAGAAACTCTTAATTCGTTCCTCCCCTCCTTTTTTTTTTGTCGATGGCACCGTTTTATACAGTAACATTTTTTTGCCTCATCTCTATTAACGAACTTAAAAAGAAATTTGTACTTGAATGAAATAGGCCTGAGATCGGTTACGCGATTAACTGCAGACTAGCCCACGTTCATTACATGGATTCAAATCTGATATCCGTTAAACTGCTTACTGCATGCACGATTCAAATCCCGTGGCTCACGCATATCTTACAAATGCATGTGTGTCCAGTCGAAGCTGCTCGAAGATGATGTGAACAAGGAATGATTATGTTTGAGCCATGCGTGAAGCCAATGACGACTTATCGGGCTATCTCTCACATTTCTGGACAATTGAAGGAGCAGCTTAAAGCACTGGTGCATGAGTTTGTCCAAATGATCAGGAATGCTAGCACCAGAGCGTTAGCAGGTCCACACTTGGAAAGAGTGAAAGAAAAGTTTTAAAAAGTTTTTATCCTGGAGGACTCCTACACCATTTAAAAAAGATTGTGTATGCAGTCGTCGGTTGGAAAAGGATTAAAGAAGTTAGAGGGGAGGAAGAAGTAGGTGAAGGGCCCGAGAGTAGCTTTAACATACATAGAGGGAGTTGCTAGCAAAGTGCAGAAGATTTTGAAGAAACAGGGGTTTAGCATGTATTTTAAGAATGTTTTAGGCCTCAAGAAACAGGAAAGAAGTAAACACAGTGAGTGTGAAGCAAGAGTCACTATAATCTAAGGACGAAGAGATTGCTTGCATAAGATTCCGTGCAAGGACTGCAATGTTGTTTATATACGAGAACAGAAAAGGTGTACACACCAGGGTTGCCCAAAACATGGCAAACGTGAGGAATGAGAAGGATGACATGGCAACCCAGTTCACGTGCAAGTGTTAAGCACGAAGTTAACTGGAAAAGCACCCGTACTCATCTCAAGTAGAATTCTATACGCGATTCCCACCTCCATTGTCTTCAATCTTTTGCGATTCAACAACATGAGAAGAAATGAAATGAACATCAAGGTTTAACTGATGAATATCTAGGGACCATTCTATCCTGAAATAAGGTTTTTGCTCCGTAATAAGTTTAATAGCGAGTTGCGTGAAAAGTGGAGAACCGGCCTTAGAAGTGATGAGGCTACGCTCAGTTGCCGATTAAAAAAAGCAGACGATCAAACATGAGACAGTGACGTGAATTTCTGTTGTTGCCTGATGAAGTTATGCGAATTTCCGAAGACATCTTTTTTCTTTTTTGAAATTGTGTGCAAGCTGTGCGAACGAAGAGAATTGCTTTAGGAAATAATACAAATTGTAATTAATAGTAAGGCTGTACCGAACAAGAATTTTTCAGCCGAACTGAACCAAACCGAACAAACGTTAAATGAGCATAACACCGAACACTTCCGAACCGAACAAAAATTTACCAAACCAATCAACTTTAAAAGAACCCAGTTCACAAAGATTCATCAAAGCACAAGTTTCTTAACAAATGTAGGTATTTTTAGATGGATTTCTAAGTGCACAGACGTGAAAATTTGGTTTAAGCATAAAAAAAATCTCCTCTACTTTTACATTTCCCTCATAACTTCTGAACTGTTAGAGCTAGCAGTCTGGATCAACATAAAGCTGGTGAAAAGACATTCAAAATGGTGTATTCAAACATCAAAATCAGTCGATTAGAAGTGAAAATACGTTCGGTTTGGTATTTTGCTTTTGTAAGGCCGAACACCGAACCGAACCGAACACCCTCTGTTTCGGTACACCCTTTATTAACACCCGTAACTGTTAATTATTGGGTACGTATGTTGTAGAAGAATGAGTCAGTATTCAAATTTACCACCTGAATGCATGCAGATGATAAACTTTTAATTGCATTCAGTAGACTTAAAAGTTTGCCACCTTCAGTCATTCAGTTGGTTCAGTCTTCCATATGTAGACATTCAGTTGGTGCTCAGTTACTTACCTTTGGCTCAGTCTTCTTCCCTACCACCAATAAAATCTAATCGGTATTCTACTTTTGGACATTTAGTTAACCATCTGTTGTTTTAGTGTTTTGACTTCAGCTCAGTTTCCTGTATAAGCATTTAGTTAGCTATCAGTTTGCCATCACAAGCATTCAGTCAGTGTCTGTCTGTTACGTCAAGCATACACTCAGCGATAAAAGTTTATGTCTCGGGCCTTCAGTTAGCTACACACAGATATTCAGTGAGCAAACGGTTCACTTCCTGTGGTTTGCCTAAGCTTCAGTTAAGTACCTAAGTGCAAGCAGTTGGTAATTACCGTAGCTAGTTACCTAAAGACACTCGGCAATGTAGATACCAAGGAGCTATATAACTTTGCTCAGGCCTTTGCACTAAACTGTTATCTTTGGTGCAATCTAAACTGGTATTAGGTTTACACTAAACTTAATACCAGTTTGCCACCAAGTAAAAGGGATGCTTTTAAAGTCAGCAAGCCACTTGGAAGCGAGGCAAGCTTTCCCGTTTTTTAATTCAAGCTGCTTGCCGCTGAGAAACTTTTATGTCGTTTTTAAAGTCAGCGGCTTGGCAGCCGCTGGCGAGTCAAGTAAGCGAGGAAAAAGAGTGCCGAGTTCGCTGAGCATATGGAGGCACGATGTGCGCAGGTGCCATTGCCGCGGAGCAACAATCGGCAACAATCATCATACAAGCGATAAATCTACATGATACCAGGGATGTGCGAAACTATCGAATTTCGATACTGATACCGATACTTTATTGGTATCGGTAGTGGTATCGAAATTGAAAACTTGGTATCGAATTTTCGGTAGTATCGAAGGTATCGAAAAAGTATCGTTTGTTTAAAAAATACTGCAGTATTAAGAGAATACCGAAGAGGTTTTGGAACAGAAAATTAATTTAGAGAGTTTACATCGTTGTAGATCTGTGAACGATAGGCCTAACTAATGTTTAGTTGCCTAACTAAAGCAGCAGTTTCACTCGTTTTTAATGGGCCGCCTACCTATTGACTATTTGTGAGAGTAATCTGCACCAAATAAATCATAAAATCCCAAGAAGAATGGTGATTACTGGAACAGAATACGTCACAATTGATTGCTGACTGTTTATGGAAGCCAAGACTTTATTATTATAACGTTGCTGGTCTCTGTTGTTGGGCATCGTTTTAGTCAAGGTCGAGTGGAACGATAGTATTAGGTAAGGTTTGTCATTCCCGGGCTCATTATCTTTTTTTCCCGCCAAACGACGTTACTGGAGCTTCTGACTTTTGTACGCATGTGCGTGAGATTTTTACGAATTCATTGATTTGCGTTGCGCAATGTATTAAGTCTACCTACCATGATGCTAAACGGTATTGTTTTTGTGGGGCCCTTTAAGATATTTACGTTGTTTCTCAAACAGTGGATTAAGAAACAAGTATTTCTTATAATTAAAATTCCAGCCGAACCATTGTTTAATCAACAGGTGACCTCAACAATCACAGCTTTTATTTTTTTTCTCTATTACTGCCACATCTATCACAAAAGTCATCTCATCGTCGTGGGGCAGTTTGGTATTCTTGCTGAGTTCGTGCTCCCTAAAATCAAACAACCTCCCTGAACTTCTCTACCGTACTGGCCTAAAGAATGGGAGGGGGGCGATCGGAGGAGCCGTACAAATCCTTGAAATAACTTTTTATTCGCTATTTTCTAACTTTTTTTTTATGAAGCCATAGATTACATACAGTAAGAAAAATAATTGTGCAGTAAAATGAAGTGGTCATACGTTATTCAGCAGGGGGATACCTAAAACTTACCCCTTCCTTCCAAGAGAAAATATTGATTTACGACACTGAACGACGTTGCCAATTGCAAAGAACTGGGGG
>JAHWFP010225733.1:0-14487 GCA_023313725.1 Lithobius niger
ACTTATATTTCAGCTATCGGAAATTTTCGGATGTAAATTTATGGCCGCCACTGTTGGGCCCGGTATTTGGGTAAATTCAAGTAACGTTTAAATACAACGTATGTATTTAAGGCATGTATCATGCTGAATGATTCTATATTTTCCACGAGGCGGTTAACTCCATGTGATTATCTAACGCATTACAGTTACTTCACTTGTAGCTCTTTTCGTTTTGCTTGTTGTGGTAAGCGGCCCGATTTTGCCGCTGGTTTCAAATTGTTGTAACTCCTAAAATGTTGGATCTACGAAAGATTCCGAACTTTGACATTGTACTCCTGTATGCCAAGAACATGTTGATACCTCAATTTCGTAATTATTGAATAGTTAATGTTGGCGCATCCCACTGTTTAGTTAGTATAGTCCGGGGGTTAAGGGAGTGAACTTTGCATTTTATTCTAGAAACAAACCACTTGGCACTGACACTCCTTAGATATTGTGGATTGATTTAAGAAGCGGAGCCACGGTCAATTTCCATGTGGGTGTGAGCAATTCAAAATGGCGTCTTCAAAATGGCCACCAAACATGGCTATCTTGGTAAATATCAATATTTCTAAAACACAATGTGCAGCAAAGTTGTAGAATATTGAATTTTGGACAACTTCTATAGAATGACTTTTTATGAAAAAAACGAAAAGCAAACGTGCTACAGCTACTTTTCCAATATGACATCATCGCATGAGTGCAGGCAGCGCATAGACACGACGACATTTTCCAGAAAAGGCGCTCTAAAATGAGTTCAACGGCAAATGTTGAGGCGTTTGGTCACCGGATGATCTTAACCTAAATTGAGCAGGCTGAATCCGAATCTTCTCGGTACCAAGTCGAATTCATCCTACTAGGCCCGGAATTCAAGATGGCGTCCAAAAATGGCGACCAAGAAACCATTTGTTTGCTTATAGCGGCTAAACCGTTCATCCGATCGAAAATAACCGTATACCAAGTTTGTTTAGAATAAAATTTCCTTCAGAAAAGGTTCTATTCATATTTTACGTAAAATTAACCCTTCTGGCCGAAATTCGTCATTTAAGTTCTATTAGGCCATTTATGTACGCTGTAGATGCAACAGCGCATATGTGTATTACAATTACTTACTTTAAACAGCTGGAATGTTAGTTCTAATTTAGATCCACTAACATAATTTGGCTTAAATGAAAGGTGAAGATGTATATTTTCCAACAAGGGTAATTAAAACGATTTATTTTAATTAAAAGCTAAGCTACGGCAATTTTACATTGTAGCGCTTTGATTCTTGTATTATTTTATAATATGTCCCATCTTTAAACTGCTGCATTGGTCGTTCTAAATTAGATAAATGGTTGTATTTAGGCTTAACTTAACAATGAAGATGAATCTGTTCCAACAAGGGTAATTAAATCGAATTATTTTAATTAGGAGCTAAGCTACTTTAGTTTAACCGCGTAATTGTAGCACTTCGTTTTTTGCGTAGTTTTACGATAAGTTCCATCATTAAACTGCTGCAGTATTCGTTCTAAATTAGACAAATGGGTGCAATTAGGCTTAAATGAAAGATGAAGACGTATATTTACCAACAAGGATAATTAAAATGATTTATTTTAATTAGGAGCTAAACTAGGTCAGTTTATATACATTGAAGCTTTTGATTTTTAGATCGTTTTACGACAAGGTCCATTTTTAAACTGCTGCAGTAGGCCAGTAGCCGTACTTATTTAGATAAATGGATATGATCAGGATTAGGTGAACGATGAAGATATACTATATTTTCCAACAATGGTAATTAAAACGATTTATATTAATTAGAAGCTAAGCTACGACAGTTTTTTTTACATTGTAGCTCTGTGCTTTTGCGTCATTTTACCACAATTTCCATCTTTAAACTACTGCAGTACCCATTCTAATTCAGATAAATGGATGTAATTAGACTTAGATGAAAGATGAAGATATACTCATTTTCATTTTTATTTGCGCCTAATCCCATCCATTTATCTGAATTAGATCAGCTACTGCAACAGTGTAAATATTGAACTAGTCGTAGGACGACCCAAAAATCAAAGCAGTACAATGTAGATAAACTGCCGTAGCTTAGTTCCTAATTAAAATAAATAGTTTTATTTACCCTTGTTAGAAAATACACATCTTCATCTTTCATTTACGCCTAATCACATCCATTTATCTAATTTAGAACGACTACTGCAGGACTTTAAACATGGAACTTATCTTAAAACGATGCAAAAATCAAAGCATTGCAACATAGATAAACTGTAGTAGCTTAGCTTCTAATTAAAATAAATCTTTTTAATTACCCTTGTTGGAAAATATACATCTTCACCTTTCATTTAAGCCCAATTATGTCAGTGGATCTAAATTAGAACTAACATTGCAACTGTTTAAAGTAAGGAACTGTAATACACATGTACGCTGTTGCATCTACAGCGTACATAAACGGCCTAACAAAACTTAAATGGCCAGAATTTACGTAAAATATGAATAGAACCTTTTCTGAAGGAAATTTTATTCTAACCAAAATCGGTAACCGGCTATTTTAGATCGGATGAACGGTTTAGACGCTAGAAGCAAACAAACGATTTTTCAGTCGCCATTTTTGGACCTCATCTTGAATTCCGGGCTTAGTAGGATGAATTCGACTTGGTACCGTGAAGATTCGAATTCAGCCCTCTCAATTAAGGTTAAAATCACCCGGTGACCAAATGCCTCAACATTTGCCGTTGAACTCATTTTAGAGCGCCTTTTCTGGGAAATGTCGTCGTGTCTATGCGCTGCATGCACTCATGCGATGATGTCATATTGGAAAAGTAGCTTTTAGCACGTTTGCTTTTCGTTTTTTCATAAAAAGTCATTCTATAGAAGTTGTCCAAAATTCAATATTCTACAAGTTTGCTACACATTGTAGAAATATTGTTATTTATCGAGATAACCATTTTTGGTGGCCATTTTGAAGACGCCATTTTAAATTGCTCACACCCACACGGAAATTGACCGTGGCTCCGCTTCTTAAATCAATCCACAACACCTAAGGAGTATTTGTGCCAAGTGGTTTGCTTCTAGAATAAAATGCAAAGTTCACCCTATTCTGAAGTTATAACCTACGGACTAGTATAGCTGAGCCTACGTGACAAGAAACTGGAAACAGATCCTCCCGCATTCAACAAATTAAAAGCGCCGCTGAGAAACACAAATTTTGTCCCTCGAAAGTGTAAACGGAAGTTTGCTAAGGCTTGCAGGAAGCAGTATTAGTCGCTCTCCTACAGGTCGGCACTTAGCCTTATTATTCAAAGGCGCCTGTTCACCATTTCTATATCATTGCCCATATTCTAAACCCATATTCTAAACACAGCATCCACGTTCCAGATTCTCCGTCTGTCATCCTATAGGCTGATGTGGGTCACGTTACCTCGTTTTAGTTATGAAAATCGCGGCGTTGCTGCCAATGGTGTTGTTCCATTTTTAATTTCCCGCTATTTTCTTTATATTGCTCGAAGATTCTATGGTGCTGCACCTAGAAGTTGAAACGGTGAAAAGCCACCTTTAAGGCATCGATCGCTTGAGAGCGTGGTTTTCCAGCACTGCCTGTTGTTGCCGGAGGCTATGGAGGTTTGGTGTTCTGCGTTTGTGGCCAAGATCGATTAGAGTGGATGGCATCTTCGAATTTAGTGATGGTTAGGTATGTGAGTGATGGCCATGGGTCGTGTAACTATATCGGATAATCCCAATCGAGGAGAACCTGACCCCTTTTTGGAGATAATATTATCATGGTTTGCTATCCGTTTAAAAAGATGAAGTTAGGAGTTGAAACTGTAAATATTAATTGCTACTTCAACTAAAATATCGAGTACATATCAACAAGTTCACGGCAAGTTTTTACTCCATGACCGATATTTGGCTGAGTATGATTCATGCTGGTTATTTGTAAAGATTTCTTAAACAGCAAACAAATACCACGAATGTTCCACAACAACCTGAGGGCTCATTCCACCATAGCAGAAGTTAGAACCAGCGGACTCTTGGTTTAGAGTCTGATGGCAGCCTATCTATGGAGTACAGCCACCAGCCAGTTGTATGTTGCCTAGGGGACTCTGGGTAAGTCTGACTCCTTTATATGGTCAACAAAGTGTAAATTTTAAAAACGAAATCCTATATAGTTGCTCCCTGATAAATCTGACTGGGGTGAGCAGATGCACTTCTCCCCAAACCCCTAGTCAATAAAAAATTATTGCTAAAAATAAATGTGAGTAAAAACTGCAAGATCAATATGTACATCACACTTTTAAAAGATTACCAGATGGAATTTGAAATTCAAGTAAAAGTGGTACAATAAGAAAATGCATTCTTAAAATGTGACAACTGTAAACAATTCAATAATTCATGTATGAAAATCTATTGAGAAAGAAAATAAAAAAAAAGAGGTGTATATTCATTTATGAATTGTTTGAATTTGTATGTATTTTAACTTTTTTATATATTTTTGGGCTGTATGTAGCCGTCTGTTTTCACCTTGTTGTAACTATACCGTCACACACAAGCAGCTTGCTTCGTTGTGGTTGTTTTCTTAACCGTATAATTTTGTTTTAAGTACAAGACAGCATCATTTGAAGCACACCGCAGAGGTTTACTTACGTACTTATCTATGATAGCACCGAGACTCAAAAACTCGCCCACATCACACAACGCATAAATGCAAATGAATGCAAAAAAAAACCCCACCTCCACCATTTGCCAATTTGCCTTACGCAATGCGTCTTAGTAAGCTGGGTCTCGAGTCTCTCGAGCTGCGGCGACTGCACGCAGATTTATGCCTAACATTCTCCATCCTACGGGGATTTGTTGATTTTGACCCAAAGCTTTTCTTTGTGGTTCGTGGCAAAAACTATACTAGGGGACACGCACTTAAACTGATGGTTGAGCCTAAAAAAAGAGACTGTAGAAAATATTTTTTCTCAAATCGTGTGGTGCACCCCTGGAACAGCTTACCATCGGAGGTGGTGGATTCTGCGAACTTACGTATTTTTAGACAACTTCTTAAAACGACCGATCTTGCAAGATTTTTAAAATGTTTTTAATATGTTCTTGTTTTTAATATTTAAAAAATGTTTTTATACGCTTTTTTTTTTAATATTTTTTTAATGTTTTTAATATGTTTTGTTTTTAATATTTTTAAAGTGTTTTTAATATGTTTTGCTTTTAATATTTTTTTAATGTTTTATGTATATTACAGTTGCTCCTCTTTTAGTCATATAATTGGTTGTATGTATCTTATTTCTCTTTCATCTAATGTATGAATATTATCCTTTTAATGCTGGACAGGTGTTAGCGGAACCTTACAGTCCCTTCCTGTTTTCCATTTTCCTAGTTATGGAAATAAATATCTTACTTACTTAAACCATTTGGTCCTGACTGAATGAGTTGTTTGCAGTGTTTAGTCGCCTGCTCCCCCCCCCCCCCACCCCCAATTACGGTACCTAGGCGAGCTTAGGTTATAATTTTATTCTCTCACGTGGGTTACTACCTGAAGCTGAATTTGGTGCTATGTACACAGGCAACTGTATAATTTGAACCCAGAGATGAGTATTTTTGGTGAGAAATATCCCGCGATCCACAAGGTGCAACAGTATGATGCGTCAGTAACAGGTCAGTTTTTGAAGGCACCCCTACGGAGTGGTGACTATTAACACTAAAAAATTACATTTTATGCGACGAAAAACATTCAGTATGCGAAAAAAGAAAGAAAAACATTTTGCAAACTTTAATTTAAAATTTTCGGTTGGAAATGAAGTGGACTGGGAGCCAAGAAAGTACCAGAGAAGCCGCGTGCCTTTAGGCGTCGTTTTATAGGTCAAGCTGTAGGACATTAATTTCTGACTAATATCCTTGAATACTTTTTATCTCTTTAATTTCTCACTTTAGAGTCAAATGCCCCGTCATTTTCTGGATCTATATGTAAGAATATCCACGGAAAAAATAGCCCTGGAGAAAATTCCCCTTGGAAAAAGTACTACGGAATTATTACTCTGGAAAAAAATACTCCAAAATCCTGTTTGTATAGACAAATTTAAATGTGAATTAAAGCAGAATGGAATCCGACACTTTAGCACCCAGCGTCTCGTCCACGTCCAAGGTCAAATGAGAAAGACCGAGATCGCCTAACTATGTTTATAATTAGACAAAAATAATTTGAAATTAACAAATATATACTTTTAATAGAATTTAATCCTTTTAATCATCTCCATAAAAATAAATTTAACCATTTTTAAAATTATAAGGACAAACCTTCTCATTAATTTCGAGCATCCTGCGCAAAACCGATGTGTTACGAAATAGCTATGGCAAAATTTACATAGGTCAAACTGAATGTAGCTAATCCGTTTCTCACTAGGTAGTAAGGGGAAAATAAGAAAATGAATGACTTTGCAAAATTTACACACGTTTGAACCAGCGGCGTAGCTACGGGGGGGGGGGGGGGAATGCCACCAACCCCCGGCCTCAGGGCACGACCGAAAAAAAATTACATTAAACAAATTTTTAAAAAGTCTCTAAATTCCTTTTGCAAAAGCAGCAGGACTCTTTTAGCGAGGCGAGTTGAGCTGCCATGAACGAATGAGGTGTAGTCTGTCTCTGGAGCCGATGGCCATGCAGGCCGAACAGGGCCGAAGCCAGGCCACAGCATTCACAGCGGCCGCTGTGGGTAAAAATTTCTAGTTAAAGGTGCGACGGTTAGCTACGTATATTGCTCTTTGAAACCACTCGAACACTTCGCAAGATTAGTTTCCTAATCATATGGGTAAAAACAAATTTTGGCTATGACTCTGAGGCCGAGGTCCCTTTTTTCAAAAAAGTGAAAATAGGGCCTACTTGACTGGAATATAAAAAGTGGTCCCTATTTCATTATAACAAAAAAACATAATAATTAGAAAAAGGTATGGACTACAAATTTTTCAGCTCGTGCGTTTTTATGAGCCATCCTGTCTATTAAGAGGAAGAGAGAGGGGGGGGGGCTAATTTTCCACCGGCCCAGCCTAACGTAGTAATGCCACTGGTATGAACTAACGTTTCCGTACAGGAAAATCAAAAAGGAGGAATGTACCTTCAATTTTCTAACTAAGCGACCGAATTTTCACGTAAGCGACCGAATTTTATCGCAGAAGTGTCCAAAGATTTTGAATTAGTTTTGTCGCCGAAGTGTCCGCGAATTCCTAAGATAATAGTACACAGTTGGTTAATTCGTATCGAAAACAGTTTATTAATGTTCTTATTGTATAGTTACATGACATTTCAGGAGTTATACCACAATGAAAAAGTTTCTAAAAATCTCACATTTCTCTTCTTTATGAAGTCACATAAGAAGATATTTTTTGTGTGTAATGTTTTGTCTTTGATTTAGGCCTAGTTTGATGTTTTATTTTTATTTATTTTTTCCGAAGGTATGTTTTACCTTATCACCGATTTGGGAACTTAAATCCGCAGATAAATTAAACCGACAAAATGCACGCAAGAAACAAAATGTTAACTCGATTTTAACGCCTTTCGTCCACCAGCGTAGGCGCTCTCAAATTAGACAACCTTCTACTACCCCAAAACAAAACTTGTTAAGGATTCCCGCCAAGCTTCTCGGCCGTGTGAAGTCGTGATATCAAACGCCAAGCTCTTTCGCCAAGCTAATCCCACCGAGTATAGTTCGAAGGTTAAATGAAATACATGAAAATTGCTTACAGCGCAATTTTCAATTATTTCATTTAAAGTTTGAAGTATTAGTCGGTGGGATAAGCTTGGCGAAAGAGCTTGGCGTTTGAAATCACAGCTTCACACGGCCGAAAAGCTTGGTTGGAATCCTTCACAAGTTTTTTTTGGGGGTAGATATCAGATATTTTTGGTCCAAATTGATGAAATCCATTAATCCATTTTTCTTTCTTAGCACTTATATGGAAACACCAATCTGGTTTTCTGGTCCATTTCTTTTTTTTTTTGTTTAGTGGCTTTCGTTAGATTTTGAGAACAGCAGTCTTCTTTTTTGAAATACTTAGGATTTTTTATTAGTGACTGAAGTATCTCCTTACAAATGCACGGATTTATTTAATGTTCAGTTTGGCATTGTTGCATAATAACAATGTTTAAAATAATGTAAAACAATCAATTTGGTCGATTGGAGCTCATTAACCCCTGAACCACTTGACCATTTAGAAAGGTCCAAATAAAAATGGTACATCTACAGAGCAATACCTGTAAAATGAGCTAAGAACCAACTTTATTTACCGCATGGAAGAATTTATTTCGTGATACAAAAACAAGCGTTAGTAGTAAGTAGAAAGTAATCCACCCAAAACCAAAACTGGTGTAAAAACCCGCCAAGTTTCCAAAAAGATCGGCCTTTGAAGGTAGCGATATCATTCAACAGGGAAAGGCCGCTAAGGTTACTCCTATTAGCCAATTTAATCGCACTGACTAATAGTTCGAAAGTTAAATGAAAACTAGAAGATTGCTACTCGTGGTAGCAATCTTCAAGTTTTCATTTAACGTCTAAAGTATTAGGTGCGATTAACTTGGCTAATAGGATTAACCTTGGCAGCCTTACCCTGTTGAATGATATCACTACCTTCAAAGTAGTGGTCGACCGAAACCAATTTTTTCACTTTCGGCCGAAACCGAAACCACTACCGAAATCGATCAATCAGTTTCAGCCGAAACCGAAACCACTACCGAAACCGGAACCAAAACCTAATCTGAAAAGTATCAATTTTAATAATTTGACAAAAAAGCAGGAATAAAATCATAAAATCATGAATGAAATCCCACCAGCCCCTCCCCCAACCCCTACAACAAAAATAATGTTTTAGAATTAAAAAAGAACTTGTCAGTCTTGCTACAAGACTTCAGGACTTTCGTTTGTATTTTTTTTTTGTCACTACTCATTTTTTATTTTAAAAATAGTCTTATTTTTTTCGTGTCAGTCCAGGGCACGGAAAAGGGCTTTTCATTCAGTAAGTAAAAGCTTTGCTTGAAAACATAAATAAAGACAAATGCAAACATAAATACCCTCCAGTGCAACGAAGCCATTTAAATATTTTGAATTTGGATTTTAAAAAAAAATTGTATTTATTATTGATGGGCATGGCAGATGCAAGCAGGATATGTGATGGTGCCCCCTGGATGTCGACACCACTAAGTTACAGCCTAGTAGTCTGTACGGAAATTGGATACTGCCAGGAGGTAGAAGTGGTTTCGCCTTCACCGAAACTGAAGCATAGGATGAAACCGAAACCATATCCGAAACCAGTTCGTCGGTTTCGGCCGAAACCAAAACTAAGCTGCTAACTTCATGGCCGAAACCAGAACCGAAACCGAAATTCGGTCGACCTCTACTTCAAAGGCCGATCCTTTTTGGAAACTTGGCGGGTTTTTACATCAGTTTTGGTTTTGGATGTCACAATGTCATAGGACTGAACGTACAAAAGGTTACACCGTATTATCTTCATCTATATCTTTTTCTGGAGGAATTTTATATCTCTGCATTTTCACATTGATAATTTTCAAATTTACCAATGCCAATTAGACGTTAGAGTAGCCAAATTGACACGGCTTAGTTTATTGTACGACCATTCTTCACATGATTAAGTTTCTTCAATTCCATTTTTGCATACACTGGCTAACAATCACTGATTTCGTTCGCTTCGCTCACTCGATCGGCGCATGCGCTTTAGTTGTTTGGTTTATCCCTTCACCTTCCCCTTACTTTTTCAAGATTTCGCAGCATTAGAATTTATTCTCGACATGATAAGATATGCTTTTAGGTGCTTGCAGTAGATAGACACATGTAACTTAGGACTGTGAACATACAAAACGTCAGCGCACCGTCTTATATTCCGCTCTACCTTCTTTTTTTGAGGAATTTTATGCTATAAATAATTAGCCGTTATATCAGAAAAATTAGGAATTTTTTCGTTTGCTTTCTTAGTTCACATTTAGTCATGCAGAAACCGCCGAAGGTCGCTGTTACTAAAAGAGCAGAACGCGAAGTATTTTATTTTGGGGTTATTACAAAAACCCCGTTAGCTGGTGTATGCTCGTATTGTTGCGTAACCACCATCTAACGTGCATCCTTTTATTCTTAAGCAATCCACGGCAACCTTAATGCTTGCTTATGTTGTTCTTCGTTAAAGTTCTGTTTTAGTTCGTCCATGCTTTTACAATAAATGTAAGAACCAGGATTGATTGTTCAAGCCATTGTTGCTTGAAATCGTTGGTTGCAACTTGGAATAGAAACAAAATTAAAATTCGCTAGTGGCTAATTTCAAAACCATCCAACGCATTTATCTTGACCCCTTCAACCCTTAAACCAAAAAATAGGACCATGCTCAGATCACAATGCATCCGTATGCAAAAGTTCAGCAACGTATAGGCCGTCTGAATTTTGCGCTAGCCATGAACAGTGAGTCTATTATGGGATTTAACATGGGGCCAGCGTTACTAGTTACTTGCCAGCTAGTCAGTAACATCATACCAAAAACCAAAACTGGTAAAAGGGGCCGCCAAGTTCCGAATGGTTCGGCCCTTCAAAGGGCTGATACCAACACACCAAAACATTCACCAAGTTAATCGCACCTACTAATAGTTCGAAGGTTAAATGAAAACTAGAACATTGCTACCGAAAGTTTTCATTTAATGCCCAAAGTATTATTCGGTGCGATTAAGTTGGCGAATGTTTTGGTGTGTTGATATCACTCCTTTGAAGGGCCGGACCACTCGGAACTTGGTGGCCCCTTTTACCAGTTTTGATTTTTCATATGATATCACTCCTTTTCTTTTTTAAATTGTGTATTGACCCAACTCCACTACCGTGCAGATGTTTAATAAAGTGCCACGTCAACAAGAAAATGGTTTGCAACAATTTGCTACTATCTTTTGCCAATAGGCCGAACCATTCTCAACTTAGTCACCTCTTTATAGGTTTTTGGTTTGGTTTTAATTTTGTTGTAATTTGTTTTATTTAGTTAGTTTTGGTGTGTTGATATCACTCCTTTGAAGGGTCGAACCACTCTCAACTTGGTGGCCACTTTACCAGTTTTTGGCTTTGTTTACTTTGCTTTGTTTTTAAAGTTGGTTTATTTTTCGTGAATCGGACATGAATACAATTTCTTTGCAACGTTGTTTAGATTTATCGTGATACATTAGTGTGTGTCTAGGCACGCACGTTAGTAAACATGTTCTCATTGTCCGAATTTTGGCCGTCCAATGAGAGACGATGCCGACAATATTAACAATGGTTATAACAATATTTTCGTACTCACGCGCCATCCCACGCCATCCCCGTTACGCCCCCAGGCTCCAAAGCAGAAAAGGTACGCAGTTCATATTGTGTACGAATTTAAAAAAATATAAAATACTGCACCAATTCGTCCAATTTCATAGCTGGAAGCCTTCCCGTTATCTCGGTATCGATGAATAATCACCCTATGGGATTTTACATGGAGATGAGCGGACTAGCAAGCTAGCTAGTAGTAACACATTTTCAACGTTATTGAGGGTCAGATTTTGCATTGAAAGCAGCTTAGCTGGCATTCCTACACGAGTTAATTTTTGTCAGGTGGGTCATTGCTCTCGATTTCAACACAATTTAAGCTTTTTTACCGCATTATTATTTTTCACCAAGTACCTAAAATGTGCCGAACTATGCTTCAGGATATAAGACACTGACGCTATGGCGTCGCGCTACAATAGTTTACAACCTCGACAATAGAATTGATGTGCTGTTTGTTGTGATGTTTGTTGCCTAACTAGAGTGAAAGCTGAATGGCTATCGCAATCGCTACATTCACTTAAGTTTTAATTAGCTGGGTCTCTAGCAAGAGCCATAATGTAACACTGTCCCGTTTGTTGTTGCATTGGCGTTCGTTTCTGTTGGGGCCCAGCGTTGGATTGCTCAGAGCTTTCCATCAACAATACACGTCATAATACTTCATTTTATAACTGACTGTTACTGTTAATCAACATTACCATTCATATTGCTGGCCCTTTTTCATTACTACCGTGCAAAGAATGAACGCACTCGCTTTTTTTCATTGCTATAATGTGCCAAAAATGAACATGCTTCCTCTTTTTCAGAGATGCCGTGAAAAAGAATGAACATGCACGCCATATTGCATTAATATATCGCGCTTGGATTGGGCGTCACAATTACTGCCTTCCCCGTTTACCTAATATCGCCTACAGTTTGGTGCAAACGTAATATATATATATAATAACGATTCAAGCTATATCAAGCATCCACTCAGTTACTTAGCTACGCTGAAGTTGGCCTATTTTTGTTAGCAGCTCAGTCAAGGTCAAGTCATTCAAACCATGCGATGCGTTCTTACAATTCATTGAAATAAGCGTATTCGTATGGTGCAACATCAACCACAATAGCGTCTGTTACTAAGACATCTACTTAACATACACTTATTTAAACATTTTATGATACTGGCTGCGCACCACACCTGATACTTTCCATACATTCGTAAATTTTAGCTGAAAGCTTTAGTTTACTGTAAACGTAAGATGACTATTCGGAGTAGTCATCTTAACTTTATATTTTATTGAAATTTAGAACCCATACTTTAAATTGGTAATATATTTTGGATAAAATTTATGTAAATATTAAATAATCTGTTTCAGTAATAGTTTTGTATATATTTCCATGAAACGTATATTTTTTTCCCCATGTCATCTGCGCCCCCAGTTCCTCTGCGCCCCCCTGCGACTGCAGGCCCTGCAGCAATGTAGTTACGCCACTGTTATCCTCACATGCCTGAAAACAGCCAAACTACCTTTGCTGTAAAGACACAACGTGTCTAGTGGACACCATGCTCATATATATATTTTATCCGGATGTTATCGTTTATCTTGGTGGGCAACACACTAGCGTGTGTTTTGACAGAAAAAATAAAAAGCGTCCCAAAATAGTCATAGAACGCATCAGGAAAATTTTATATGTTCCGTATAATTCGTTGAAAAGTGGCCACATAGCATCATTCGAAAACTGCAATCACATCCTTTTACTCGGTTTGAAAAACTTTTCTTTCATTTGATCGTTGGTATGTCGTCTCAAGATGCTTACGTAATCAACGCCGCCGTGCTGTACATACATTTGTCGATTCGTCGGCTGGCGGCAGCACTGACTTTGATCCTCCTCCGCACACTTTGCAAACCGAGATGGGCTTTGCCAGCAACCGACCTTGATCAAGGTCAAACACGATCGCAGCTTCCTAAACGTGCGCCTTGACGTGTGCGTGTGTCTGTCTCGGCAGACAACAACAAGTAAACGTGTCCCCAATCGTGACCTAAACGGAATGCAAACGACATGCAGCTGATGCCTGTTTTTTTTTACTTAACGCCGTGACACTATTCTCATACCTGTTTTGTCGCTGTCATGCAGGTTTCTACCGTCATTCCCGAACACTTGTATCTCTACCTGCCGCGTAACCTGTCTCACTGCGGGGTGTGCGAAGACCTGCTCGACGCCCACATACGACGCAAAATGAAGCTGGTGGAGAAACAACTCCTGAGGAATTTGCAGAATTGTGCCTTGTTTCTAAAGCAACCCACACGTTTGCTGCCAGGTAAATTAAATTAAAAATAAATTAAATGTGTGCATGATTTATTTAATGAAGTGAACGATGGTAAGCCACTAAGCGGGCCAAACTTTAATAAAGTTCCTGCAATTCCAATAACTTGGGTAACTTACCTGTTGCGCGCGTTATCTTTTTCTAATTCATTGCGAAATGTTTTTTTTATTTATTGCCTGGTGAAATTTTACATTTTAATGGATGGTCTTTGACTAAAAAAACACTTAAACATTACTTTCTTGACGATCGAAACTAAAGGACCGTTTTATATGCCAATGTATTTACTTTTATACTAGATGTATTTTTGTATGTATGGCTACAAGTTCCACGGAACTTCGGGTAGCCTTTCCACTAAATTATTTATACATGAAAAAAATTAATTTTCATTATTTTTTAATGATAATAATAATAATATTAAAAAATGATGAAAATTATTTTTTTTTAAAACACACGTAAAATTCCGGACTGGATCTTATTCAGGTTTGAAAATTTTTTTGGGAGTGGGGAGGTGGTTGCACCGAAACGGAGCCCCTTCCTGTTGGTGAACCCTTGTATTGGCGCCACGTAAAACTTCAACCGCCTAAGCATCCCATAAACGGCAAAACTTTGTTACTCCGCAGATGTTTTCGTACGTAAATAATTATTGATTCAGGGTGTTTTTATTTTATGCCGCAAGGTAGGTCTGGTGGACAGCTAAGTAGGGAGTACTGGTTCTAAGCGGCGCTAACTACGGTCTCATTGAATCGAAGCTTCTGGTATTTATTGTATCTTAGGTACTTCAAGTCTTGGACCGACAATCCTACAACCTATCGCACATTTAAGAACCGGTCGTTCTTTATCTCGGGGGGGGGGGGGG
>JAHWFP010225734.1:0-11462 GCA_023313725.1 Lithobius niger
TTGCTAGTTTGGAGTAACTGGAACACTTTCGGTACTGCGTAAAAAGAGTTGCAATGTCAGCCTCGTCTACAAACTCTCGCCGAAATTTTTTTTCGGTGCAAGTTATTCATGTTTGGAAAGCTCTTAGCGAGCTTACCGTAAACCAAAACACAGTGCAGGGATTTCGTCGACACCTTAACATGAAAAATCTTCATCCATTCTTGAAGCGTTCTTGGCCCGAGAGTACTTAATTTTTCCCCATTACTCCTCATTTTATGGTATGCTGTTAGTGGCTCACCGTCCTTCCACGACCCTCCCACCCCTAGTGGCAAAGATTATTATTATTATTATTATTATTTTTCAATTCCAACCTTGGTCTAGATTTAGATGTTGTTACTAGTTGTTGACTCGAGTATGTAAACGAGAGGAAGGTAACATTAAATTCACGAAAAAAAAAGAATTAATTTTTAACTTTTTATACGAATTTAGCCTATTTTCAATCCCGTATATCCCAGGATTTAAGTACAGTAGACTCTCGATATAATGAACCTCCATACAAGGAACGTTTCCCTACAAAGAACACTTTTTAACAATTTGGTTGGCTACCTTCTGTTTGTATGCTAAAAAGACCTCTATATAAGGAACCTCTATATAAGGAACAGCTCCATATAAAGAACCCTTTTTCAGTGCTGTAAGGCCTTTTCACACGCTAAAAACCATCCTTATAAGGAACTGATATACAAACCATTATGTCCACCAAGAAACCAATAAATTTATCAAACGATGAAAAAAGCACACCTGAACCACCACCCGGAATTGATATGTTTTCACCAAACAATGCACACCTACAGTTTATGCACACTGTCCTCGCAGTGCAATTGGAAAGCAGATATACTTCGATTTTATTTGTCAGGTTTTTACACTCTGTATAAGGAACTTCACAATCACTTCACTCACAGTTCGCTGTAAAGGAACCTTCTATATTAAGAACTCTCTGTATGAAGAATCATTTTTGGGCGCACTAGGTTGTTCGTTATAAAGAGAGCCTACTGTAGCAAAAATCTCGGGTTCGGGACTAAAAAAATTTGAGATCCCAGGATTGGATGCCCTAATCAGAGCGCTACTTATAAATTGCGAAGCAGACGATGATGTAGTTGGAAGCTCTCAAATTAATAGTGCCTGATAAAGACAGTCTGTCAAAAAATTTGCAAGAATAATGGTAGCCTAGTATATTCTTTATTCTGAAGTTATGCATGTTTTCTTGAACAATTCGAAGTATTGGATTAGGACGAACTTTTTCAAATAAGCAAGTGTGTTTGTTGAAAATGGTTCCTGTGCCAAATTTTGTGGTGTTACTAAGAGAAAGCTACAGTTTCCTAAGACGCTGAAGGTGACCTATACGATGGTTACTGCAAAGCCATTATTTTGAATTTTAATTTGCATCAGTGATTTTACTTTATTACGAAATTCTACTTTATTAGGTGTTTTCAAAGTTCTAGTTCAATGATGCATGTCGTGAATGGGCCCGAGGATATCCTCAGGTGGGGTTTCTGTTCTGCATCTTTTACCATTGTATGTGCTAGAAAGAAAGCCCACACATGGCTTTGTCTAGGGAGCTTTTCTGCAATCGAAATAATTAGAGAAATACTGGATATTTCAAAATAACAGAAAAATAATTATGCTACGTATATTAAATTTTAATTACTACGATTTATGCAGTCAGTGAGGTCATGATTTTTAAAGTAGTGATTACCACCTGTGGGATAAAATTGGTTCCAGCTAGTAGCATGCACGGAAGTTTCGACGTACATTGCTTCCTGGAAGTCATTTCTCCTTTTTCACAAATTCTTCTGTGCTTTGTCTTTAGGTGATGACAGCAGCATCTTATTGGTCCCTCTTAAATCCTGCCATTGAAGTAGCTGCAGCTTCAGGCCAATACGGCAAAGATGGAGAATATGCTTTTATTCCTGCTGCCATTGGGTTCTTCCTTGGCGCTGCCTTTGTTTATCTGGCGGATGTTTTTATTACTTCTCTGGTAAGACTTTTAGGTGGTGCAATTTGTTATCTGATGTTATCGTATTTGCAGATTTTCTAATGGCAGTAATTTGCTTACCGTAAACGCTCGAGTAAGCGCCCACCCCCCTAAAGTTGACAATCCATTGTTAAAAGGAGGATGGGCGTTTAATCGAGCGAGGGCCTATCCTGAAAAATGCAAAAATAACCTAGTGGGCATTTGATCGAAGGGGGGAAAACGTACTTGGGGGATTCAGACTAGTCTATTATTGGAAGAGTGAGTGGGGAGAAGTGTGGATTGGAAGAGTCAAGTCTTTGCCAAAAGTAGGTCAGCAGTGATATGGGGGTTTTCCCGACCTCAGCCAAGTGAACATTAAAGGGATGGGCGTTTAATCGAATGTAAGCCTAGTTCAGACTGGTGTGAAAAAGTGGGTGGTGGGCGTTTATTCGAAGATGGGCTCTTACTCGAGCATTTACGGTATTAGTTTTAACCTAGAATTAGCCAATGCAGATTTCAGTGTTGACTATTGTAAAAGTCCGTAGATTTGGCCATTGCATGTGCAATTCCTACTAAATGTTTGGTCAAAAATTTGTATTGGTACATGCTAGTATCTGAAAATTGAGAGAATTGGATCGGTAAACTGTAAAGCTGTTATCTGTGCAGCTTTCAGGGCTTGAAATAAGATATCACATCGCAATTCACTCCACAAATCTTCATAGCTGCGATGCAAAAATTGAAGTGCATCTCTGTCATTGCTTATCATTTTTTCTCTTCTGCTTTTCTTTATGGAAGTGGCTATTTACAGGTACAGTACCTGCAAACAACTGGCTATTTACAGGTACTATACCTGTAAGTAATTGACTATTTACAGGTACTGTACCGGTAAGCTACTGGCTATTCACAGGTATAGTGCTCAAAAAGTAAATGCACTAAAGCCAACATACTTCAGTAGCACGAAGGCATCCGGCTGCATTGCTGTCTGAATCGTAGTTTGATCTTCCAAGCAAACCATTATGAAAATAAGGAAAGACTGCAATGAAGGTTTCATTTAGTAACTAATCATTCTCGTTACTAAAGTCCCGAGATGTGCGTTAAAGTCACGTCATATTACGCGTAATTCCAGAGCTGTGCTTCGACAAAACGCCTTACAAGTGTAAATTTTGCGGGAAGGCTTTTGAGTTAGACTCACTGGTGGCCAAGATAACCAAATCTGTAATCACAATTGATGTTAACCACGCCAAATTTGAGGAATCTGGGCCAGATTTTTACCTGAAAACGTGGACGTTAAGCTATCGTTTCGAGCATAAAACGTTGCGTGCTCATGAATGCGAAACAAATATCGCATAATAACGAGGCGCCATCTGTTGTCATTTTGTGTCATTAACCTTTAGCATTGTTCACTGGTGATTGAGAACGTACTGGATTCTCTCAGATTGATTTACGCAGGCTTAGCTAACATTTACGTTTTTGATAAATTTGCCTTGTTCATGGTTTTTGGCCATTAGATGTGCTTTAAAGCCACGTTTAACGTGTAATTTCAGAACAGTGTGCTTATACAATCTTCGACAAAACGCCTAATAAATGAGAATTTTGCGGGATGGCGCTTGAGTTACAGACTCAACGATTATAAACCCACTCGTGGCCAAGGCGATCAAATCTCTAAATATTCTGACAAACTGATGTTAACTGGGGCATATGTGATAATGTGAGCGATATGGGCCAAATTTTTACCTGAAAACGTGAACTTTGTGCAGTCGTTTTAACGTTGCAAAAGCGGATTTATTACATATTTATACAATGGAAAAATTACACGACTGTACAGTGGCGCCATCTGTTATCAATTACATTGTTAACCGTTATAGATTGTTCACTGGCGCTTGAAAACTTACCATATTTTCTTAGGTTAATTTACGTAGGCTTAGCTAATGTTTACTTTCTTGATAATATTTGTTTGTTCATGGTTTGTGCATTCCTTCGCTTGCTGGAGGAATTAACGATATAAAAGACAACAGATGGCGCCAGGGTTGCATCGTGCGATTTTCGTAAAAAAAAAATTAGCAATAAAATGCTGTTTTCGTTCATATCTAGCCTAGGGTTATATGGATTTGATGAATACCCACCATGCCTAATCAGTTACGAAATTCACACAGTAGAAAGAAACTATTTAAATGTAATGTATGTATGCACGATTTTTCGTCTTTTGGCTAGTGCGGTATTGTCTTTTTACGAATTAATCTGATTCATTTGGGTTTCATGAATGAACATGTTGTCGGATCTGGTTTATGAGATACACATGGAAGTGAAAAATCATGTAAATGTAATGTGTGCAGATGAGATTGTTAGTTTTTACAAAATTTTTTGGCGGGGGTTGAGAGCAAAATAAATAAAAAAAATTGAAAATGAGGTCCCACAATTCAGCTAGGGGTCTTGTAAGGTGACCCGCTTCCCCGCCACCCTTGTTGATTCTCGTGTGCACACCTCTGCACCTTGTCTTGTGCGCGCACGTTGGCTTTGGCGCCACGCAGTCTGGTGAGGGCACGTGCAGCGGCAGGTCGCGATGAAGCGAGTCGCCCTGATGTCCCCAGATCGTCATATTGTTGAGTTGTTTGTAAGTCCGGTTGTCGTCGTGATGAATAAACCCTGTGTTCAAGAGCTATCCGGTGAGTGGTTTGTTTTGTTGGGAATAATGGCCCGGACCCCATTATAAGTGGCGCCCTTCAGTTTCGAGTCGAACCTGGCCGTTAGGATTTTTTTTTCTTTTCGCGATCGCTTCGAACTTTCCGTAATGCGTTGTCATGTATGTGACGGTGAAGCAAGTTCAAGATTGTTTTTGGTTGTGGTGTGAACTATTCGTGAATTGCTGCCAGTTCGATTAGAGTATAGGGAATGTTTAGGGTAGCACGCTATGACAATTTTTTTAGTACCCGTGTATGAATGGTACCGGGAGTACATAGTGTAGTTCGGGAGATTGAACTTCCGTGGGTTGCGTAAATTGCCGTATTCGACCTGTATTATCATAGTTTGTGCTTAGAAATGTGTGTCGAATCGTCACTAGAACTGTGAGACTTTGATCGTATTCCATGAGCGATGTGTTTCGTTGGGGCTGAACTGTGCCGGCGTTGAGGGAATTTGGTTTGTTTGGCATGGAAATGTTTATTGTGTTCGGACAATGGTGCCTTGCCGATATTTTGTTGTGATAGTGGTGAAATTTGCAAAAAAGAGTGTGCGTGCCTTGAATTTAGCGTACAGGCGTATGCATTTCTCGGGTTGGAGCGGACGACGCGATTGCATGAATGAACTTGCCTTGGAAGGGTGTAGCGTGGGTCACGTGATCACGAACGGCGCGAAACGGTCGAATCGATCGATAAAGTGACGAGCGTTGGTTTGGCGTTGGCTTTGCTTGGGACGAGTTGTCGCTCCGTGTTTGCAATGTCGGATGATGAATTTGATTCGAATTACGAGTTGGCAGAGGATACTGTGTTGCTTGTTGGTCAGGATTTTGATTACTTTGGTACGGACTATTCGCCCGTGCCGAGGTTAGAGTGGAGTGCCAATCTGTCGCCAGGCGCTACACCAAACGAAAACCTCATGGATCGCGGGAGTGACGGGAGCGGCGCGGGACTTCCGGCTGCCAACTCGGGACTTCCTGTGGAGCTTGATGCGACGGGTCAACCAGCTCTGCGAACTAGTGGTATAGATTGGACTACTATGGAAACCAAAATATGTGAAAGACTGTCGGAAAAAATGAACTCGCAAATAAAGGCACAGTTGGATAGTTTTACAAATGTATTTGCTGCACAGATTCAAGCACAATTATCGTTGTTGACTTTAGCAGTTCAGTCTCAGATTGGGAATAATGCAGTAAGCATTACCCCGATTAGTACCGCGAGTGCTACGCCATCAATTTTGGTGACTACTGGTGCTGCAAATACGTCATCAGGGTTACCGACCGCTGCACAAACTGTCGCAAAGGGTGTTAATATTGCGAACGGTGCCGCGAATTGTGTTACTGTATCGTCGCCTGCTGCTGTGTCATCTGTTGCAGATTGTGTTACCGTGTCGTCAACAATTGCTGCTGGTGCTGTAAATTCGGGTGCGGCAATTGTCACCACAGCTGCTAGTATTGGTCCTTCGAGTGTCGTCACGAGTGCTAGTAATGTCTCGACAACTGTTGCTGCTGGGTCTGTGTCCCCTTCTCCTGTTGTCAAGGCTCATCTGTCGGGTTGCCCTCAACCAACAGACTGGGTGAAGGCGTTTAGCATGATTAATTTGCAACCACCTGTGCTAGGAGTGGGTTGTAAGTTGAAGGACTGGCTAGAGCAGATGGATACCTATATCGACAGCAAGAAGGTGTCTGGGGATGAGCTGCGTACGCTTCTCCGCACGGTCTTGACTGGCAAATATATGGCTTGGTGGAAGACGTACCCTGATCAAAACCATACTTGGGCTCAGATCCGTGCTAACTTTAAGCGTCAGCACATCAGAGTAAAGCCGGACGCTGACTACCTGCTCGAGATTTCCAGAATGCGGCAGCGTGAGGACCAGTCTCCACATGACTTCATGACTGCTGTGCAGGTCAAGTGTTTGAGTTTGACCACCCCGATTCCAGAAGAATCTCAAGTGCAGATGATTTTGCCGTACTTACTGCCTGACGTTCGTGACAAACTTGTTGCTGTGAAGCCAAAATCTTTTCGCGCTCTGCGGACAGCGATCTCTGACTTACCGGATTGGCATCTGTTTCCTGGTCACCACAATGCCAAGTCATCGGCGGACTCGGTTGTGCATCATGGACAGAAAGCTGATGCTAGTGTTTTACAGAATTGTAAGCCAGTGCCTGGTGCTAATATCATGCATTCTTTTTCAGGAGGTACGGTTTGGCCAATGGATGTGCATGCTTCTTCTTTTCAGCAGGGTATGGTTGCGAGTGGTACACCAACTGTAAATGTGAATTCACAAGCTGTTGGTAGCCAGCGTTACAGCACTGTAGGCCAGTTTAATGCTAGTAGTCTGGGTGTGGCGAATAACGCACACAATTCTGGGCAAGGTTGTAACCCTACTGGTAATGGTAATTCTGGTGTAGTGAGTTTTGCGAGTAGCGGGAATGCGGATGGTTTGGTCGGTGTCAGTACTGGTAACACTCGGTCAAACCAGCAGACTGCTAGTGCTGTTACAGGTAACTCGATTGGTTGCCAGGGTGATGTGATTGTATTGGGTGACCCGAGTGTGCAAAACAGTAGGCCTATGTTGACGAATCCTGTTCAAAGCAACCAGGGTGCGACTGGTGGTTTTGTCTTTCCTGTTCAAGGTAGTGGTAATGTCGGTAACCAAGGACATGTTGCGAATCCTGTCCAGGCAAGTGGGAATGTTGCTTCTCTTTCAGATTTAAGTGGAGCGGCTGGAGTTACGGACACCTCGCAGAATGTTCGGGGGGGTTCTCGCAGGAATTTTAGGCTACCTCGTAGCGAGTGGCTTAAAACTGTTGAGTGTAATACTTGTCACACGTTGGGCCACCTTGCTAAGAGTTGTCCCTCTGGTGTTAGTCCCATGCGTTTGATAAATCCTCGTCAACCAGGCTTGATGTACCTTGATATTTCTGTAAAGGGTTCTCTCTTCGCTGCCTGTACGGATTCTGGTGCTAAGCGTAGTTGCATGTCTCGCAGCTGGCTGCAGCTTTGTTTCCGCAGTTTGAATTGATTCCTTGGCCTAAGGATAGTGCAGTTTTTGAGCTTGCCGATGGTTCTGTTGCAAAACAACCTCTGGGGACAATCAAATTGTCCGTGTTTGTGAATGGTAAACACACTTTGGTGGATTTTGTCGTCTTCGAAGACTTGGGTGACAATTGCATTCTGGGTCTGGACTATTGGGAGAAATCGGGTTTCATCCCCGATGTTGCTAATCGTCGCGCCTATTTCTTTGACAGGGCTGCTGGTTCCCACTCTGGTGCCTTTCCGCTGATTGGCTGGAACAAAGGTGATGCGGACAGCGACAAAGTTCCTTTGTGGAGGATTGGTCCTTCGTCGGTGGCCACGGAAGATGCTTCGTTCAACGCCATGACGGCCGAGCAGTTTCTGGAGTTGGATTCTCTCTTGGGCAGGAATACAGATCTTTTTCCAGGGAAGGCTGGTCGCACGAAGCTTCGTCAGCATGAGATCAAGTTCAACGGTGATCCGAAGCCTTTCGTTGCGAAGTATCATCGTCAATCGCCTGCCATGAGACGAGAGATGTCGGCCATGATAGATCAGCTGCTGCAGGAAGACAAGATCGAGCCCTCGGTAAGCGAATGGGGTTCCTTATTCTTTATGAAGAGGAAGAAGGATGGCACCTTTCGTCCCATACTTGACTACAGGGAGTTGAATAGTCAGATCAAGACCGACTCATACCCCATGCCGAGAACGGAGGAGATGATCGAGTTTCTTGCTGGCAAGAATTACGTCTCTGTTCTGGACGGTGAATGTGGCTTCCACCACGTACCTCTTAGTGAAGAGTCACGGGACTGCACGAGTTTCATTTGCAATCGCGGCGTTTTTCGTTGGAAAGTGCTACCTTTTGGCTTAAAGAATTCTAGCGCGGAATTTCAGCGTACCCTCACGTTGGCCCTTGGTGATCTCATCGGTGCTGTGTGTGTACTCTATGTGGATGATATCATCGTCGCTACAGCTACGTGGCAAGATCATTTGGAGGCCGTTGAGAAGATCTTCGCCAGGCTACGTCTACATGGCTTCGCTTTAAAGAGGTCCAAATGCAACTTTTGCCTGCCTGTCATGAAGGTTTTGGGAGTGACCATCAGTGCTAAGGGTATGCATCTTCAGGGTCAGCACACTACAGCGGTGGAGCAGTATCCTCGCCCTACGACGCCGAAGGCGCTGCAGAAATTTTTGGGTTTTGCCAATTATTTCAGGAAGTTCGTGAAGGACTATGCTGTTCTTGTGAAGCCGCTGACGAATCTCCTGCACAAGGATGTCAAGTTCATCTGGTCTGAGGAGTGTGAGAAAGCCTTCGTCAGGGTGAAAGCCAGGATTTTAGAGTCAGAGTGTTTGCAGCTCCCGGACTATTCCTTGCCTTTCCAGATTGAATCGGATGCATCGGATATCGGCATCGGAGCAATTTTGTCGCAGGTGAAAGACGGCAAAACCAGGATTGTGGAGTTCTTCAGCCGTGCGCTCAGCGAGCGAGAGTCAAGGTTCTGTACGTTTGAGAAGGAGGCGCTTGCTATAGTGTCAGCTGTGGAGCGCTGGAGGCATTACCTTGAGGGCACGAGGTTCACGCTCATCACGGATTGTCAAGCGTTGAAATGGGCTCTGACGAATGTGAAGAACACCGGCAAGACTGCTCGTTGGGCCTTGAAGTTGCAGATGTTTGACTTTGACGTTGTCCACCGCCCCGGAACAGCGAATGTCGTCGCGGATGCATTGTCCAGAGCACCATTGCCGCTTTTCCAGATTAGGATGCAACCTCGGGTTCCTCTTCGCAGCAAGGAGCAGTTACGTCAGGCTCAACGTGAAGATCCAGCTATCGCCAGGATCTACAAATTGCTGTCGTCGCCGAAGTCTGGCAAAGATCGTTTCTCCGCCAAACAAGTAGCCTACATCGTCAAGAACTTTGTCGTATATGAGGAGTTGGTGTACTATGTTGACAAAACTGCGTTGGACCATGGAAGAGTGGCTGACCAACTGCGTGTCTACGTTCCTGCTTCGCTACGTCATACCATGTTGCATGATCAGCATGACCTACCTGAGTCTGGTCATCTGGGAGTTCACAAGACGTTGTGTAGGCTACGTGCTATTGCCTACTGGCCTGGACTGTTTCGAGACACAAAGAAGTACGTGCGCTCGTGTCATGCTTGTCAGGTCGCCAAGCCTTCACAGCAGCGCAAGAAAGGTGCTATGGTTCCTGTGATACCTACGGCTCCGCTAAGTCATGTGGGAATTGACTTTGTTGGTCCTTTGCCAGCTACGACTCAAGGGAACAAGTACGTGCTCTCGATTGTGGACTATTTTACGAAGTGGGTTTGGTTTATTCCTACGAGGTTCTGCACGGCAAGGGCAGCGGCGACTCAACTCTTCAAGCATGTCGTCCAGTGGAGAGGGCCACCGCGGGTCTTGATTTCTGACAATGGTCCTGCCTTTGTCTCGGGCTTATTGACAGTGCTGGCAGAGAAATGTGGCATCGAGCTCCGCAAGATTTGTGCGTACCACCCACAAAGTAATGCTACGGAACGCGTGAATCGTACGTTGAAAAACTGTCTCCGTGCCTTCGTTCATGACAAGCACAGTTCCTGGGGTCCTCTGCTTCCAAACCTTGAGGTAGCGCTGCGGACGACACCGCACGCCAGCACCGGGAACACTCCGTTCTACCTGATGTTTGGATCCGATCCGTGGAACCAAGCCAAGCTCGTCTGCTTACCAGTGCATCCTGCGGGACAGTCTCAGGAAGAGTACGTCGAGAACCAAGAGCGTTTTCTTCAGCAGGCAAGAGACATCGCTCGTGCTCATCTTGCTGAAGCGGCGAGGACTGCGAAGAAGTATTATGACGGGAATCGCCGAGAGTTTGAGTTCGAGCCTGGTGACTTGGTGAAGATCAAGGCGCACATCCAGTCGTCGGCTGACAAGGGTGTGACGAAGAAGCTTGCTCCTTTATTCTTGGCACCGTACCGCATCCAAAGGAAGAAACACAAGTTAAACTACGTGGTACAGGCCATTGATAATCTTCAGGATGTTCGGACTGTCAATGTTGTAGATATTGAACACTATTATGACCCCATGTCTATGGAGTGCTACGAACTGGAGTCAGGTGGTGAAGATTCTGACCAGGAGACTGAACCCGTCGGAAATGAAACTCCAGCCCTCGTGAGATCGAGCCCCGAAGTCGCTCCCATAGACACCTCTCTCGTTAGAGCGAGCCCCGAAATCGCTCCCGTCATGTCAACGACAGAGATTGAGCGAATCCGTCGTTATGAGCAGGAATGCTACATGACAGCCGTAGCACACGGTGACATCGAGATACTTGAAGGTTGGTTTGACAGAAGAGTTGTAGACGTTTCCTCTTCGGATCCTGCAGATGATGCACAGGGAGGAGTGAAGTACACTGTGCAACGTACTCCTGACATCCCAGGGCTAACGAGCTACCGTCTTGGATCTCTTGTGAAGCTACGTCAATCGCCGTCGCGAGACCCGGACGCGTTAAAGAAGTATGGACTGATTCCAGATTTCGCCGGCCCATACAGAGTCGTTGAGCGGATGACGCAGTTCCTCTACGGCGTTCGCCATGTGTTACACCAGAAGGATGAAAGAGACGCTCATCTGTTTGCTATGACTACGCTGGACTCGGATTGGTGCCCTGATATGACTCGTGAGAATCCACCGATTTTCCCCGTTCCTCCAGTGAATTATGTCCCCAAACAAAGTGATAAACTATCCGTCACTGATGTGACATCTGACAACAAACTGTCCGTTGTGTGTGATGTGGGTGC
>JAHWFP010225741.1:0-17498 GCA_023313725.1 Lithobius niger
ATAATTCAAGCACAAAAACCCATCTAAATCTGTTCATACACACGTTCCATTCGAATTGGCTAAAATTATATTTCCAACTTGGATTTACAAAATTGGCTTACTAAATCATTAGGCAAGTTCAAGGTTAATGGGGTATGCGTTTCTGCTTTACATTAGGTTGAAATGTGTTTTTTTTTCGGCTTAGTAACATGGCAGTGTATTTGCAGCAGAAAGCATCAGAGGTTTTCATCAATTACCCTAAATGTACGAAATCTGTATAAACATAATCAAAAATTCTGAACCATCAAAAGACAAATGCCAAACTTTACAATAAAATTGTGTTCTTAAAGTTCTTTAAAGATATTCCAAGAACAAAGAATGTGCTACAACCGTTCATACACACATTCTGTCCTAATAGACTAACTACCGGGGGCAGTCTAATGCTTACAGCCTCTTACTGACAAAATAGAACACCTGTGTCCCTGACTGTCAAAGCTTGCCAATGCCCGTGTTCCTTCTAGGTTTTAACTTTTAGACCTTACTTTTAACATTAAACGTTCCGTTTTTGTTTATTAATATTTTAGACAGCTATCCAGATACTACTGATGTTTTAGCAACTTTTGCCACTGCACGGCACTCATCTAATGTGAGATACGTTAAGAATTCGTTGCCTGTACCCATCATCAAATGCATACATTTATTTATTTCAAATACCGTCATTCTTAATGATTTTTTGTTCAAATGCAGATACTTTCGCCAGCATCATGTCCTACTTTGTGCTTACATTCCTGATAGTAGTCACGGTAATAGAGAATTCTGAGCAATTTGGAGGGGCTGATGGAATGCCGAGCGTACCGTCTTCCCGTAAGTAGTAAGTAGTAAGTAGTTTCACATTGTTACGACAGTTGTTACGACAAACTTAAGATTTCCGAATGTGTGCGGAGCTTGTCTTAATTTTCCGAACGCACCAAAGTACACTCAGTCTATGACGCACATTTACCTGATTTCCGAACACACACGATTTCAGCTTGACTTTCCGAACGCACAGCGAAAATTACGGCTTACCTTCCCTGGACGAATCGATCTTTAAAAACTGCAATTCCGGGCACTTACGAGCTCAAACTGTGGCTGTTTGACTTCTCCGTTGATTCATCCTTGTCCCTCTCAACTAGTTCCATCATGGAGATGTCCTTTCTATTGAAAAACGTCCTTTTTACTGGAGCCAAATTGGCATCAGATGGGCGCGGCCATCTTGCGCCATCAGGGCACCGAAAGTAAAATTACACAAATAAAAAAGAAACCTACACTGCGCTTAAGTAAATAAAATGCATAGTTTAAAATAAAAATAAACTGAAGCTAGGAAAAATTGAAGGGTCTAAAGGAACCCCAGTTATTAAGTTGTACATACAATAAGTTGTACATACAATGAAAGCATTTATCATAAAAAGAAACATGGATGTGCCATAACCAGTTGTAGCAAAACTGTGTCCTTTGTAAAAAATAAAAAATAAAAAAAGATGCATATTGCCTAGAGTAAAACAAAAAGTATGTACTCTAAAAAAGGTAAAATACAGTTAAAATCAATAACGTTTCAAAAATCTTGATAGGTCAACCAATTTTTAATTCTTCTTGAAAACAGACACAGAACAGGCATTAACCAAATGAGATGGGAGAGAGTTCCATACTGCAACTATTCGCTGTCCGAAGAAAAACTTCCGTTAGTCCAATTTAGCCTTTCCAACAATTACTTAAAATTATGACCTCTCGTTACACTATTGTTACGAACATGAAACATCTCAGAGTAATTAAAGTCCCTGGTGCAGTGCAGAATTTGGTACTTCATGACCAGATCGGCCCTCAAGTGTCTTAATTCGAATGAATCTAAGCCGATCTTTGCTAGTCTTTCTTTTTAAGTTAGATTTTGCATTCCAACCAAGCTTTTAGTAAAGCGTCTCTGTACTTTCTCTATTAAATCGATGTCACCCAATAAGTGGGGAGACCAAACAGGACTCGCATATTTCAAAATTGTGCGAACATTAGTCATATAAGCAGAGATCAAACCTGAGATATTTTCAGAAGTAAAACAGCGTTTGATCATAGCTGCTTTACAGTGAGCTGACCGAGAAACAAAATTGCAATGTGTACTAAATTTAAGATCAGATGTAAACCACACTCCTTGGGTAACCTGGGGTAAGGGAATGCACTTGGAATGTATAAGAAATGTTTGTTTGATCTACCAATACGGAAAGAGCTACATTTAGTGGCAGAAATCAGTCTACCAATACGGAAAGAGCTACATTTAGTGGCAGAAATCGGTAACTGCAATCTTCAGACCAGGTAAAAAGCGAGTATAGTGCTGCAGATAGCCTGATGTAGTATGAAGAATCAGTGGAGGGACCAAATAATTTAACGTCATCGGCAAACTCTTTTGGGATGGTGAAACTGTCACTACACGTTAAATCATTTAAGTACAACGCAAATAGCAGGGGTCCTAAACTAGACCCTTGTGGGACTCCACTAGTAACTGGCAGCTCACCCGACAGTGTGGTGCCCACAACCACCTTCTGTGTACGCCCAGTTGCAATTAATTTAGTATGGGTAACAGACTCAAACGCTTTGGCAAAATCTACAAGGAGGACGTCAATTGGGATGCCGTTATCCGTGTTCTTTGTCCAATCCTCAAGAACTTCAAGTAACTGCAAAACAGCTGACCTACTTGGGAGAAAACCAAACTGATCCTTAAGCATTATGTCATTATCGTTAATGAATATCAACATGTGCTGCCTAATAATTCTTTCCATAATTTTACTGGAAATGGCTGTAAGGGCAATTGGGCGATAGTTTGAAGGGTTTAAGGCATCACCCTTTTTAAAAATACTCTGGCGGTCTTCCAACATGGTGGAAGCTCACAATCGACAAGTGACCTATAAAAGATATACGCCAAGGGACCACAGATTTCGTTAGCAATTTTCCTTGTAGAATTTTGCAGAGTATCCCTCAGGCCCAAAAGCCCGACTTGGCATAAAGGAGTTTAAAATACAAAGTACATTAGAGGGTGAAAAGTTTACCTCGGGGCTTGGTAAGTTGGTATACCAAGCGAGGAGTGGCGGTATGACGCCGTTGTCAGCAATACAATTGTTAGTAAAAAAAAAACATTAAGGCCGTGAAAAGAAACAAGTTTGTTTCTCGGGTATTTTCATTCAAAAAGTAACCAGGCCACCAGGCTTTTTATTTTATTTTTTATTTTATTGGAAGTAACTCAAGTCTTACGGAAAAACTTATAAAACACTTAATTTTACGGAGCTGAAAGTGGTTAATTTAGGCTAAATAATACTTATTTTCAGTTAACTGAATTGCTTTTCTTTGTAACGGTAATAAATTTAGCTTGAACTAGCAAATAAAAAGCATCGACAAGGGGCAAATTTGACCACCAGGCAGGGCCTGAGAAACAACTAATTTTTTTTTCGTAGCCTAAACTTATTTGCTTTAGTGAAATCATCACACAAAAATTTATCTCTCACTTTAACAGGGGAGTTGATTGCTTGCTTCTAAGTTTAGTTTTCATAAATTTATAAAGGGCAGTTAGGTTACCCTGTTTACCCTGGCTCCATGGCTCCCACGAGAAACCAACTACTCTTGGAGTTGAAATCTCCACTTATGAGTGTCTGGTGTAAAATTTTCAGTGTGAGAATCCCTTGCACAAGGTGTGCCAGTTTGGTAGCCTGTGTCTTGCATTTTGGGTGAGTTTTGGCGCTAAACAATTGAGGCTGATTGACGCTTTTTGAGTTCACCTTTTCGCTGACAAATTCTCTTTGGTGTGTTCGTTTCGTTAATCTGGGTTAACTCCAAGTGACCCAGTGCTCACTCCGATCATCACCCAGACTTAACCTGGTTTATAAACTTTTAATTTTCAAACACATAAACTTTTTTTTCTCCTACAATGGCATCCTTACGTCTTCAACAAGTATTATCAACCAGTACGCAAATTCCAGCTATGACACTTAACTTTACCAAACCATCTGATAGCACTATGACTCCAACCTTGACGAACAGGAGGGAAACGTTGTATTATGAAGCACAGTCCTCCTCTTCACCCCATACACCTACGTATAGTGCATGTGAACCTCGGTCAGACATGGATCAATCTTTTATAAATTCGGTGACACGGCTTAATATGGCAATTGAGACTTCAAAACTCGAAAAAGAAATCGACCTCCTTGATACCGAAAATAAAATATCCAAGGCCAACCGAAATCTTTCATCACTTGACCTAAAAGTAGCAAACCTACAAACCGATATGATGCATGCACTTACATTGGAGATGGAAACAAAACTCGGCAAGCAAATGAGGGACCTGGCATCAAATATTATGGCATCTTTTCACAACCAAAGATGGTACAAACTTAACGGTTAAAACCATCATTGCTCTTAATAGAGACGGGTTGGTATGTCTGTTGTCTTCCCACTTGGATCACTCACCAAGACCTAGTTCGGTAAACGGGAGTAAGACAAAAAAGCAATGACAGGACAAATCTGGAAGCAGTGCTATCCCAACTCAAGAGCATTACAACAAACCCACTGACCCATTGCCCACCAATTTTGAAAATTTTACACTACCTAATACAGTTACTGTACGCCGAAAAAAAAACAAAGGGCGAAGAAACCATCAGTGCCTGAAATAGAAAACACTCATGATCAGAATGCCAGCGTCCATGTTGTTAACGGCCCTCCCCCCATTGGGACGAAGGCACATTATCGGGAGGAAATTGAACAAACTGAACAAACTGAACCCAACAAGTTAAGCATGTGCCGCCGACAACTCAACTGAATCAAAAGCTGATCAAGCACACAAAAAAAACAAAAAAAACAAAGAGTCTTTCAAGTGGAATGAAAATTCATAGTATCTGATAATTGATGATTCCAACTGTCGCCTACTAAGATCAAATCAGCACAAAAACTCCAAACATGGACTCTTCCAGGGTGCACTATCCAAAGGTTAATGGACTGTGTTGACGGTTTGCTCCAAAAATCGGACGAGGATGTAAATATCGTGATCAGCATTGGTTCAAACAACATAACGACGGACCACCCAGAAAAAATTACTAAAAACCTAGAAAAACTATCTGTAAAAATCAAATCTTTACGCCCTGATTCAAGGCTAACATTTTTTGGTTTATTTCGTCGGTTAAAAAAATCGTTGGTGGAACAAGATATTGTGATCACAAAAATTAATGCTTGACTGAAACTCTTTTGTATGGACAATAACTATAATTTTGTCTCAATTGACCGCCACTTACTTGCAAATCCACACTTAATTTCCCGTGATGGAACCCATGTGACTAAACTAGGCAAGATGGTGGTTATGAGGGAAATGAGTAGAGTGCTGGCAACATTGGTGTTCACAGATCGAGAACTAGAAGAACCGTCTCAACCGCACGAACTGTCAATATGTAATGAGCGGCAGGCTACGCAGGGAGATACAAATGCGACAAAGGAAGAAAACCCTATTGCACAGAATATTGCAGAGTCTAAACAACAAACGGTACAAATCCTGTCTGTACAAATTGAGGAGCCTAAGCAGTCGGAAAACTTCTCAACATAAATGGGACAAATCCTTTCTACATGCCCAACAATAGAAGCGTTCCAGAGCAGGTTAACTGGGGTTTTGCGAATGACGCATCTACTATCATTGAAACGGACCATGGGAACGTCATAAACTGTGTTTTAATCAATGCTCGGAGTCTAGTGGCAAACCTAGCCGAGTTCCATCTTTTTCTCGCAACACGTTTTTTTAGTATTCTTTTTATTACCGAGACTTGGCTAAACTATTCGTATCCCTGTGCCATGATCACAAACGGGCAACCTTACACTGTTTTTGGCGGGATAGGGGATCCAGGGCGCGGGGAATCGCTTGTGTCTACCGTAGGGAGCTTGAACTTATCCTGGAAAAGGTCGCTGATGGTGCTGAGGCAATGGTCGTTCAATGTATTAAACCGCGTTTAAACTTCATCCTGGGGACGTCCCGCATGGTGATAGTGAACCACTAACGTAAATCGATCACATCATTTCTCAAATATTATACTCGGAGATTTTAATCTTTCTACGGTGAATTGGCAGCTCTATTCAGTTTCTGACCCAGTCAGCGAAATTTTTTTGGATCAAACAGTGGACTTAGGTTGCACTCAGTTGGTGTCTCTACCAACTCGTGCAAATAACATTCTCGATATAATTCTAACTGACGACCTTCGCGCAGTCTTTGATGTGCACATTGAACAAGCACTGGGACTTAGCGACCATCACATGGTCTCCTTTAAACTTCAACACAAACAATTGCATGACGATTTATCACAGCATCAGGCGATAAACTTCGATGCACTAAACAGCCTACTCGTCAGAGTAAACTGGGATAAAGAACTAGGTTACTCTTCTTCTGTTGAGATAGTTTGGGAGAACTTCTTAAAAGTTCTCTCTTATTGAACTAGGCTTAGCACTAAACCAAAGCCAAACTGTAAACAGTTTAGGGCATTCTTAAACAAAACCACCTCTAAACTAGCGATTAAGAAACTGAGACTATGGCATCTCTACAAGGAAAATCGAACACTGGAAAATCTAAATAAATATAACCTATGCCGTAAACAATACTCTAACAGTGTAAAACAATGTAACACCTACCTTGAAAAACAAATGCTTAAGGAAGGCAACCTTTCTGCTCTATATCGTTTTTACCGCTTTAAAACAAAAATTACGAAGTCTATACCGCCGCTGAGGGTACACTCCTATTTGGTCACTGACAATCAGGCTAAAGCTGATCTGTTTAACGTATAATTTTCAAAAAATGGAGTCTTCGACGATTATCATAATTCAAACCCTATTTTAACCCAATGACTACAACAAATGCGTGTAACCATCATTGCGATAGTGTAAATTTCTATGCGATTGACATCCGACGTGTCTTAATTAAGATGCGACCAAGTCATGCAGTGGGCCCAGAAGGCTTTTCAGCTTTCTACTATAAACAAATCTGCAATAACATTATTACGCCATTGAATAAAATCTTCCTAGCATCCTTTCAATCTAGTTCTATTCCTAAACATTGGTCAACGGCAAATGTTGTGCCGATCTTTAAAAAGGGAAACCCATCTGACCCAACGAACTACCGCCCTATTTCGCTTACATCGGTACCATGTAAAATCATGGAAACAATTGTCCGTGATAGTTTAATGAATTTTATCAACGAATATAATCTAGTCAGTCACGATCAATTTGGTTTTCTTCCCGGGCGATCTGTGGTACACCAACTTTTGTTGGCTTTTGATCAGTGGACGGAGTCACTGGATCAGGGGATCAATACCGACGTTATCCTTTTTGACTTTAAAAAGGCATTTGAGTTCGTCGTATATTCCAAACTTCTACTAAAATTAAATAATATCGGCATTGGCGGGCAACTTTTGAAGTGGATAAACGCCTTCATTACAAAGCGCACACAGCATGCAGTATTGGGCGATGTGCGATCTAAAGACGCTGGGGTGATCAGTGGTGTACCCCAGGGATCGGTTCTTGGTCCTCTCCTCTTCGTCCTTTTCTTGGATGACTTGAGCCTGGATTTCAATAGCGTAAATTGGGCAAAGTTTGCTGACGACTTGAAGTTGCATAAAGCAACCATCTGCCGATCTGACACCGACCTTCTGCAAATCGGTATAAACGAAGTCGATAATTGGGCAACAACATGGCAACTCCCACTGGCGTCTGGTAAATGCTACCGATTCCATATTGGAACAGGACCAAATCTAGTTGATTACTGTATAAACGATAATGTTTTAGCAAAAGTCAGCTGTACCAGAGACTTGAGAGTATGGTTTAACTTCGATTTGAAACCTTCTTTGCACTGCTGCAATATCGCTTCAAATGCTAACCGATGCTCAGCAGTGGTTGGACGCTGCTTCACATCTGGTGACACTAGGGTCAAAGTTTTGGCCTTCAAGGTTTATGTTCGACCCATGCTCGAGTACGTGAGTCAGGTCTGGTCGCCTAACCTACTGAAGGATGTCGATAAAATCGAGTCTGTTCAGCGGCGGTTTACAAAAACACTACCGGGTTTGCGAAATTTACCCTATCACTTTCGATTGAAAACTCTCAATTTAGACTCACTCGAACTGACACGCCTTAAGGCGGACTTAATAATTTAACTTATAAAATTCTGCATCATTTACTTCCATTTGACCTACCTCTATTTGATTTACAAACATTTACAAAAACGCGTGGCACCAGCCTAAAACGCGTCCTGCCTAAGTTCAAGTTAAATTATCCGAAGTTTTTTTTTTCTCCTGCGTGTGGTTCCGGTTTGGATTCTCTCACCAAAGACCTTGTCTCTGCACCTTCTGTTTCCCATTTTAGGAGGCTTTTGGGGGGCGTAAACCTACGAAGGTTTCTTTTGCGACCAGAACATTATTTTGATAAGGGTTGTGATTCATCGTGAAACTTAATTTTGATTTTGACTACCATACGAATTGCCAATTGCTTTTGCCGTTGCCATTTTTGCAGTGACATATTCTTTTGCTTTCGTTTTAGGTGCGCTGTTAGTGGCCAGCATGTCTGACCCTTTCTTACCTATTGCACTTATTGGTGCAGTAAATCATATATTATTATTATCATATATTATAACTTCACGCTCAGCTGCTTCAGCTAAGGCATTTACTTTACTAGTGTATGTTTTCTACTTGCAATATAGTTGAGTCAATTATCCTCAGTGTGGTACTTGCATAGAAAGCGGCACCGTTTTAATTTCTTACGACATAATTTTCGTAAGACACCAGGCACCTTAGAAAAAGTGGAGTAACAGGAGGAAGTCTGGTTTAAAGTTATGCCCTCGTTAATCTTTGAAAGGAACAAGTCCCAAATAATGCCTATCATTATATAGTAATGACCAATCTACATCCATTAGGAAGTTTCGTAACCCAGAAAAGTTTATTTGCCTATTTTAATCAAATCAAATCAAATCAAATTGCTTTTAATTGTACGACTTGGTACATTAAGTGGGCATCATTAGTTATGCACAGGAACATATATATATCAACAATATACTAGGAAAAAATAAAGATAGTGAAAAGTGCAGTTTGCAGTTTACAATTTCTTCAGCAGGTGAAGTTCACTGGTGGATCTCTTAGGATGGCATGCGCTTGCATACGTCTATGAAGCTCTTCATTTAGGGACTTCTTATTTCTACTATCACACCATCTTCCATATTTAAGAAAGGTGCTCCTCATGTATGTCCCTAGGTTGGTGCTCCAACCATCGACACCACAAAAAAGCGTCATGCACAGGGAATTGTCAGTGTTTCTAAGTTCCTGCCACAGCTGTGCAACTTTCCACACTACTTGGAGCTCAAAAGTAAGTTGATTGACTTCATAGCCTACTTCGTTATTGCTTGAAAAAGGACTCCATCCCACAGATCTCTTAATGCACCTGTGATAGGCTCTGGCAGTTTCATTCCAAAGCTTTTTACTAGTATGTTGACAAAACTCGACGCCGTACAGGTGTAATGCACAGCTTTGGGTGACATGCCAGAGGTCTTCTTTTGTCATCATCTTCTTGAATTGCAAAGCAATAGCAGAGCTTTGCCGACAAAGGTTAAGTTTAACCCTCTTCAACTCACTTTCCCAGTTTAGGTTATGAGTAAAAGTAATCCCCAGGTAAATGCAGCTATTTACCCAAGGAACCTCTTTGTCACCAACCAGGATACAACGTTTGGGAAAGGTAGGCTCTTTCCCATTATTAAACTCCATGCATTTGCTCTTGTCAGGGTTACATTCAAGATTTACTTGTTTGAGAAGCTCAACAAGTTTGCACACAATCTCTTGTAGGCCGTTCCTACTAAGACTAACACAGGCAATGTCATCAGCATAAGCGATGAAGCAAATCTTAATGGCTTCAATCTGCCAAGTCTCAAGAGCACCAGTGGCAGTTCTCAGTACATCGTCAATGATGAGAGTAAAAAGAAAAGCAGAAAGAGGACTCCCTTGTCTTACTCCTTTGCCAAGTTGGAAGTAAGGAGAAAAACAGTCATTCCACTTAACAGAAAGTTTTTCTTCTTGATATTGCTGCACAAGGATTTTAATGATGTTATCGCTGGCACCACGACTACGGAGGCACTCCCAGATCTTAGCCCTGGGGACACTATCGAAGGCTTTACTAATATCCAGAAAGCAAGCAAAGACTTTGCTGTTGTGTCGAGTGCCTCTTTCAACAATGGTTTGGAGAACCTTCGCAGCCATCTTCGGAGAGTGTTTCTTTTTGTACGCGAATTGGGTAAAGTTGGCACCGGTATGGGACTGAAGAGCGTCCAACATAAGTTTGTCCGTGATTTTTGCCCACGGCGAGGTGATACAGATATTCCTATAATTTTCGCACTTACTTGGATCAAATTTTCTGTCTTTGAGAATGGGGACGATAATGGCACTTTTGGCAATTTCAAGGGTGTGACAGTGACTGAAAGCACTTTTAAGGAGGGAAGAGATCCAGTTCCACAGAACTTCTCCTCCGTATTTAATGTTCTCGGCTTTTAAATCGTCCGGGCCAGTAGCTTTTCCATTATGAAGAGAAGCAATAGCACTTCTTATTTGAAATGAAGTAGGAGAGAAAAAGTTTTTTCCAAATTCGATGCAGGCTTCATGCAGGACTGAGGGTTCACGTTCTTCGCATGCGAGCCTGTCGCTCCACATCTTAGCAATATCACAGTCGCCCTTGGCGTTGTTAACCACTTCGGAGGCAGGCAACCTTCCTTTCCTAACCGAATTAACCTTGCCCCAGAAGAGAGCAGGAGTAAGTTTGCGATTGAGTCTGATAAAATCAAGAAGCTTGATTTCATTTTCATTTTTCTTACTCCACCTCAGAGCTCCACGGAAAATTCTACGCTTACTTTCTCTTTCCTCCTTAAGTGCACCATTCTTCATTTTACCACCAGCAGCCCACTTAAGGTGAGCATTGCGAAACTCACTATATTTCAATTTGACATATTTAGACCATCCCACGATCTGTCTTCCAAAGCACTTGGGTTTGGGATTAATGCAATTTACTTCGGCTTGTATCATAACTTCCGTGACAAACCTGTACACACTTTCAATCTCGGCGTGATGATTGGAGTCGGTACAACTAGAATCAGTACATGAGAAGATACGTGGAGTGGGTGCATCTGACAGACAAGAGTGGATAAGTTGTCTGTAGAGGGTCTGAGTGTTTAGGTCCCTATGTTTCCAGTTCATTCGAGTTTTGGCATATCTAGTGAAAGTTTTGGGTCGCTCACTATCATGGGTAGAGTGGGTGGAAAGAACAACTTGTACAGGGAAATGGTCAGACCCCACTACGTCTTCGAACACCTTGGAATAAATGACGTTAGCACATAAACCAGACGATCCCAGAACATGATCGATCCATGAGGTAGAGCTGTTGAAATAGCTAACATACGTGAAACAATCTCCCGGAGCATCCTTGTCATCTAAACACTGGAGAGCAAGGTCCTCGAGGTAAGTGTGCAGGGCTTCGAGAAAAGGGACTTTTCTATTGTAGTCGGTGTTGAAATCGCCGCCGATGATAATTTGCTCTTGGCTACTGCGGCTGTTAATAGCCGCAACTTCGCCCCAAACCTGCGAAAGAACATCCTCACTAACGACGGATTTATCATCGGTGGGCGCGTAGAGATTGACAAAACGCCAGTCGTCTCCATCGATGGCGAGATCAACCCACATAACCCTGTTGCTTTCAGCAATCTTAGCACTCTTAAAGTGAAAAGCACTACATTTTCGCCAAAGGATGGCCAACCCACCAAAGGGTCTTCCTCTACGTTCCAGATCAGCAGGATCCATCGCACTGAAGGCTCTGCACATGAAGTCAGGGTGCACATTCTGTAGACAATGGTCTTCGAAGTCGTGCAACCAGGTCTCCTGAAGAAGGAGGATATCAGTCGATTCACAAAGGTCATGGAGTAAGGGAAGCACGCCCTTAACACCATTGCAGTTCCAAGTGGATATACGTAATGTGTTAGAGAAATTGAATGTTAATGATGTGAAGAGTATTTCGCAAATGACCTCACTCTAATACCACGTGGCCAATGTTTCTCGAGGGCCAGGAAAGCACGCAGGTGCTGGGGAATTTCCAGCTGGAAAGACGCATTCCATGGTTTGCTAATGTTCGGGGTTTTGAGCCTTCTTACTATAATTCTCGCATCTTCATATGTTTCACCATAAATCACTCTTCGCACGTATTGATAGATATCTTCGTTCGAAGTGTTTATATTACAGTTTCCAATGAAGAGCCTCGCACTTCTTCCACTAGGTCGAATCCACGGTTGAACGTAGTCAGGTTTTGGAGATTCAGTCGAGTAGGTAGATGTTGGCTCAGCATTAACAGTACCAAGGGCTGGTGGGAGGTGACCACAGACAAATTCGTCACCAACATCCTGGACTAAAGGAGGAATGTGGTGATCAACAGGTAGAGTCAAGGGTGCCTCAAAAATACCATCAGGTAGGTTATCAGCTTGATGAATCGAATGTTCCAAGCTGCTGTCGTCATTTCTGGAGGAAGAGGCGCGAAGAGTGGCTTCCTCACAGTTTGGCTGGATACTCCTGCTTCCCTCATGCAAGCTTCGGTCGTTGGTAGAGATGGGCAAAGAGGAGGGTGGTAGAGGTAGCTGTTGGGGAATAGTGGACGAGAAAGTTTCACCCACCTTCTTTCTCGACTTTCGTTGCAGGACATTCTTCACTTGATTGTTTACCATGGCGTCGTCAACAGGTATGGGTAAACCGTTTAGTTCTCGAGGACATGCATCAGGAGGAGAAAAGGCATATGGCACACTAGGGGGAGCAACAACCCGAACAGGAGGAAGTGCCTGAAACTTCTCTTCAAGAAGATTCCAGTGCCTGTCAATTTGGGCAATACGCTTTTCCTCGCTTCTTTGATTAACATTAATGCGATCAAGCACTTCATGCACTTCCTTGAGTTTCGCTTCAACCCTACGTTCAGCTCTTTCAATGTCTTTGACAGCACCTCTGAAGGAAGTTCGTTCCTCTTCATGTCTTTCAAGAGATAGTTTGACGACAGCTTCCACTTTGGTTGAAAGAACGTCATTAAGAGACTTCTCCGTGTCCTTAATCGCATTTAAAAATTTAGTAAGATGGCTGGAGAAATCGTGATGGGGGGATCCATCGTCTCTCCTCACTGGCCAGCATCTGAGATTGGATGGAATAAAAATAGGCATGTCAACACCGTCAGATTTCTGTGCGTCTAGCCAGGTAAGGAGTCGGTAAACGTCTTGTATTTCCGCAGCAGCTGCAGTTCTATTGCACGAATCAACTCTAACATTCGAAATTTTCAGACCATCCTTCTCCGCATCAGCCGCATAGGAAGAACACAGCAAATTTTTTGCTTCTGTAATGGTAGTCCTATCGAAGAATTCAAGAATGTCGTCTTCGATTTCTTCTTTGGGGGAAACCTTAAGCCTTGACACCATGTAGCATAAGATGTTGTTACTGTATAACTTAATCGAAGCAAATTGCGTGGTGGGAGGCGTAGGGCTGGGAAGCCTCTCGTCAAGCTCTTTTTGCAGAGTGAGAATTTCGTTGTTCAGGGTAATCTTTTCAGTAGAAAGGTCGGATAAATCTGTGTAAGAGGGTAATCTTTTCAGTGGAAAGGCTGGATAAATCTGTGTAAGAGGGAATGTTTAAGCGAACAGAGACCATGGAATGATCGCTGGAGCCGAAATGATCAAGGACATCAATATCGAAAACAACACGGTCACCATCGGTGAGAATGAGTTCAAGAATATTATTACCTCTAGTAGATTTCATAACCAACCGGCTTAGACCCAGTTCTGTAACATGATCTAAAAAAATCCTCCGAGTCGCGTCAAAAGCCTTCCAAGTGCTCCAATTTATTTTGGATTGGTTAAAATTACCTAAAATAACGTTAGACCCGGTGCAACTTAAACCAGTTTTTAAATAGTAGCACGTGGAACATATCTGGCCCTCATTGTAGCCATCCGGAATGTACCCAAGAAGAACATTAATGTTATAATCGACAAGTACAAGGCACATTGCTTCAGTGTCAACATCACCATTCATTGCATGGATATTTACACGACATTTAAATGCAGCAAGAAGGCCACCACCCTTAGTACCTCTATCTCGCCTAATAACGTTCAAATTTGAATTGCCCAAAAGCATACCATCAGAAACAGAGTCATGTAACCAAGTCTCTACTACGAATACAAGATCAAAATTGCCACTTAGTAGCAGTACTTAACCTCTGCTAATTTTTTCACAAGGCTGTGTGGATTTATAAAAACCATTCGAAGACCGATATGTTTGGTGGGAGTAACATACGAAACGAATGGTGCAGCAGCAATGGAACCAGTATAGACCATGTTACGTGAGTGTTCGATGTATGAAGGGCAAACATTATGTCCATTACAGTACACTAGTTTCCCAACCTATTGTTACTGGGGTTGAGTTCACCATTATGGAAGATAACATTTACCAGGCACTGTTTACCAAGTGCAGTCAAATGCAACCCATCAGCTGATAACAAAAGTTGGTTATTAATCACCTGATTCCACATGGAAATAAATGTTGCACCAATAGTTTTACACATTGCCATTATATGGCCATTACATTTGACAAGAAAAGGTTTTACATCAGGTTTCGAGCCAGGGCACCTTCTAGGAAAGAGACCTATCACTCCAATGGATGCTGCTGGTAGGTAGGACCTAATAGAAGAACACAATTTACCTAGTCTAGTAACAATACCAGTAGCACTATCAAGGCTAACATTGTCTGATCCCACACATAAGATAACCTGTGAGTAATCACTGTTGGAACTTAATATATTTGGAATGCAACCAGTAATATGTACGATTGTCGCACCCAGATATGTCAAGGTAATTGAACGGCTGCCAGACCCAATGGGTGCACGAAGATATCTCACATGTGAATCTCCTAAAATCAAAGTATGACCGAAGGAGGTTGACTTTCCGGCAAGACAAGATGTAGCCACTTGATTATTGACTGATCCTGTATCAGCCACTTACAAGATTCAAGATTCCTGAGTTCCAGTTCTCTCATAAATTCATGATTTGGCCGAGAAAATGGACAGAATGGTTTTGATGGTCCAAGAGACATGGTGTTATTACAAACATTAACAGGGGCAACAGGCAAAAGATGGTCTACATGGGCTGAAACCACTTCTAAGTTTTGCTCAGCAACGGTAATGGCCGTTCTCACACAGCCCGTGTCTATATCCGCTGGAACAGATGAGATGCCCGTACCTAAAAATTGGGAAGATCTTCCAGTTTTAGGGGAAGCAGTTTGTATGCCCACGTTTTGCTGTTGCCACCTGTAGGTCCGCCGTTGATTTACAAAGAACAGTTGTTACGACAATATCCCTACAGGCATGCTGTGTTTTATCACATAAAGTAACAGCATTTAACAAGGTTTCCACCTTCATGTCATACTCATTATCACAACAGCATTAAATGAAGGAAAATATGTAGGCGTAATATTAGTGGACTTGCAGAAAGCATTTTATACTTTTGATAAAAAAATTCTCTCTAAGTAAATGCCAAAAAATGGGATTGAGAGTAAAAATATACAATTTTATGAATAGTTATTTAGATAATAGGAAAACACAATTTCAAATTTGCGGAAAAAGCAGTAGTCTTAACAGCACAAAATTTGGAGTACCTCAAGGATCGGTTTTGAGACCACTGCTGTACCTAATATAACCTGTACGTTGCGAAATATCATAACCTCACGAATGATATTTTAGAAAATATTAACAAAACACTAGTATGATGCCATTTCAATGCCGTCCCACATTTAATTGTAGGCCTAATGGATGTGAATCTGGACTTGCTCCATGGATTTTCTACAATTCTGTACAATTCCAGGACAGTGAGGTGGTTGGCCAATACGGTTGCGGTTTCATAGAGTTTTGGTGATTGAAAGGCAGACCGTGATTATGATGTAAACGGGCCTCTTGGTTAAACGCCACTCTAAACCCCACAAGCTGAACTAAGAGGTCCTTGGGTCGGTGACTCACACCTGTTGGGGTGTGTTTCGGTAGCCTAATAATTGTGTAGTTAAAATAAAGTCGTGTTTTAAATTCGGTCCCAATAGTTATTTTGTTTTATCGTATGGTGTACACATATTCTCACTGATCGTGGGGGGAAATAAACTCGGACTCATTTCTCATGCTCTCGTACGGATTGCTCACATATAGATTTGCTTGTTTAAGACTAGGATACGTAACTAAAGTCGCAAGCTTGTCTTAAGGAACCGCATACGAGTTATGACGTAACATTGTTATTCGTGACTACGTTTATACGAACCAATGGCATTCCGAGAAGTGATTCGACTCTTCCTTCATGTTCTCTCTGTACGAGCGTTATTATTAAGCCTCCTGGCTAAAACCAATTGTAAAGGGGAAAAACACCCTTCTGCTAGGGCTAGCATGCCCAAGATGGCGGTCCGCTAGGGAGAAAGCATGTTGTCATGAAGCATGCCTTGTCTTGCTTCAACCAACTTCTCTACAGTACGTTACACAACAGAAAACTGAAAAACCCTTCCCCCCCCCCCAACAAACAGAGGAAAAGCGAGTGCAAAAAGAGTCTAACAATAAAGAGATTAATGAGCGAAGGGGGACAACAATACAGAAACGAACCAAAACGACTCAGCAGTGAACACCATCGCCAGACTGGCATCACAGCTGATCAGCAAGATTACATTTGTATCTAGAATACACTAGTGTTCACCCGACAAGTATCAACTCAAATTGCCCAAGGCTCAAGTCAATTAACACATTAATGTCGGGACAGCATTACAAGAGGGAGCTAGAGTCCGGCCACTGAAAGAATGACTCGGCGTTCGTCGAATATCGCGCGTTTTTGCCAGTAGGGTAGGTGCACCTTGCCAACAGCGAGTTCAATCGAGCCCAGACATGGCGTCGAATTCGACTTCGTTAGCGAAGCGCGGTAAAACTTAACACAGTCAAGCTCTGGAGATGTTTAAAACGTCGTCTAGTATTTCGAATCCTGGGTGAGTGAATTTGGAGAGTATTGAACTAACACGCAATCCAGAAAGTGTGCAGTGGCTGCTACTGGAGTGTTGTAACGTTTTGCTAAATTGCTACACGTCTCATGCAAGGCGCGTAAGCCTATAGCTTTTCCGAGCAAGTGATGTAGAGACGCCGGGAAAAAAAAACGGCGGCGTCTATCACCCATTTCGCAGCTTAATTTTTTCGACACGTCAATAAGACGTATTATTGTAGACATGCGTACAAATAAACAACTCCCAATTGTTAAGAAAGTGTCGGCAGAGCAAAGGAATGCTTGGGGTTTGTTGGAAAAAGGATAGCCGACTTGTTAGAAGTCTTGGTAAATAAAAATAAAAATCCATTGTGCTCTCATTTGTGGTATTTCCCAGCAGCTGATTACAATGTACTGTATTACAAACTAAATTGACAAATTGGTATGA
>JAHWFP010225743.1:25691-49166 GCA_023313725.1 Lithobius niger
CCCCCCCCCCCAATTTCCCCTTCCTCTCCACTGGAGATAAATAATGACCGGTCCTAACTAAACCCAGTAACGCCGGGAAAGGAAGAAGAAGAATGAAAGGTGGTTGTGTCTGGTTTTAAGCGTTTGCTGTCTATTTGTGTCGTTGAGATTAGAATGTAAGTCAATAGGGGCACGTGAGCTGGCGGTGTGCCACGTGCAGGCGAGTAGCGTACACTTTGGCAAAGAAAGTGCTTTAGCTTACATAAATGGATGACCTGAGTGAGGTGGGTATTTACTTTGGAATTAGTCAACTCGTCCTTTTACCACAACCCTCTCTGCGTAAGGCCAACACTTTATTGAGTTTTGTTATTATTTTTGTTTATTTTTTGTGATGGATGCGATCAGGACTGTCTGAGAATACAAAATAGAAACACTCTTTACGATACGATTAAAATTGTAATCTTAATTTGTAAAAAAGCAACAGACCCTCGCTAAAACTTGATGTAGCCTTTCCTTGGTGTTGCAAACAAGCGGCTGCAGCGACTACCTAGTGGCAACTGATCTTCTGTACACTTCGACCACTTCCGGTTGGTTTTATTCATTCCAAATAATTTTTGCACGCTGAATCTAATGGTAAAAACCATTTGTGTCTATCTGGTCTATACCACTCCGGAGTTGAAAAAGGTGATGGACGAACAAAGTGATTGCTATACTTTTTGGCTGTACAGAAGACTAAAAATAGCTTTGTTGTGTGTTAGTTCTGCCATTGTTTTAGTTTATTATGGGGACCGAATGAGTTACCTATTTTGGTGTGTCCCTTTCCCTCTCGCATCAACCGTTCGTTTTTATACTTTTAACTTATTCAAGACCAGTTTTGTATTAAGGCGCATCACAGGTCATCCGGGACTTCTATGGTATGCTTCTTTTTCCCCAGTTACCTACTTGCATTGACTTATCAGTTCTGCCCTGTACTCGCACAACAACTTTCCATCTCCCCTGGCCTTGTTACTGTCGCTATAGCTTGTTTTCCAGTGGTGACAACAGATGGCATCCCATGCTACAATTTGTTTGCTAATTTTTTCATCTCATCATAGTTTGTTTTTCATTGTTACGGGATGTAGTCGAGGCAACAATTTGGCATTTGTAGCATTCTATTTTAAACACGAATTCAACTTGGGTGACGAACGCCACATTTAAGAAATAAATAAGTCGTTTAATAATGTCAGCCCACCCAATTGTTAGGCGCCAAAATTAGAGATTTAGGCCAGCGTCATTTTATTTTAAATTATAAGATTTAACGGAAACTGGTTAGTTTCATTTTGGTTCTCGACAACGAATCAACTTTACGCTGTGGCTGACAATGTTACTTTTCGCCCAGCAATGCAGCGTTACACATCAGTAATGAAGGGTGTCCTGTGCCGGAGCTGTGGACATTGCACGTTTCTCATGTGCCTAAATTGTTGCTGTCGCTGATCGATGTGACAATAATAAACCGTAAACAGGTCTCTTAACCCGATTTGAATATTGCTGGGGTGGTATGAAAGAATTAGGGTACTAATTTTGATGAAACGTGGAGTTGGTATACGAATTGAAGTTGAGTCGTCATGCACTGAAAAATTGGTTGAGCTGTTCACTTCTCAAGTTGCTTTTGATCCATGTGCGCACGAGCCCGAAGATAAAACTAGAAAAAAAAGCACAATTTGGCCTGTAGTTGGTATCTTTATAATAATATCGGAGACCGGCTAAAAGAAAAAGGAAAGCCTAAAGGAAAACCACTTCTCCCCTCCTCGCGCCTACATTGCAAATGCGCTCTCCCACTCTACTTGCAGCCAAAAAGGAGCCAGGCATAAGTTGTAGATCAATCTGACAAGTCTTCGGGAAGAGTGCCGGGAAAATGTCCCGGGAAATGTGACCGGCCCGGTGCAAAGCACGGGCTTAATTCCTCTAGTGTGGAATATTAGTATTGAATTAGTGACAAAATTGCGTTATTTCCTATACTACTTTCGGGCACCAATGAGAAGCAGTGGTGTAACTAGGACATGAGATGCCCGTTGACCAATAATTCAAGGGGCCACTCTCAAAAAAGGGCAATAAAAAGAGTCGATACACACAGGAATTTGGTTTGTGAGGGGCAAATTTCAGTAAATGTCCTATTTGTTTATTTTTTCCAAATGTTACTTTCAACTTTGGTTTTTTGCAACCCCCCCCCCCCCAAAAAAAAAATGGGGACACCACTGCAAAGAATGCAAACATACGCACTTCGCTGTTCAACTTTGTGTCTCACATGAATGAAAGTATAAGTGTAGAATTCTTTGCTTGGAAAGTTTTGTTTCAACGTATTCTCTAATACGCTTTGTGATATTATTTAATGTAAGCGGTGGGTGGAGGGCCCTTGATTTCTTTCAACCCCAGAAACATAGTGGTTACAACACTGATGAGAAGATGTAAGTAACGAATTGTCACCACCCAAAAATAAAAATACCGTACAATAAAATTTAAAAAAAAGGAAGAGAAACAAAAGAAGAGCCTTAAGACAAAAAGGAAACGTCATTCACAACGTTCGAGGCGAGGCTAGAACCAAAGGCTTGGTTTGGTGAACGCTCGGGTGAACGGCAAATGGTGTTGATGTGTTTTTGAGTGTCCCTTGCTGGAGCCCCACGTGGTATGGCCTTGGCATACAGCAGACTAGCTGGCATCTTTCCAGATGTGGGTTCCTCATTTCAGTCACGCGCACTCTCTTGTAGGCTGAAAGGAGTATCCTGCTCTTGCATTCTGGGTGGAATGAGGGTGTTGGATGTCGCCTGGTTGTGCCTACCAACGAATTGATAACACTAGTAATGGGCCGATGTATAGGTAGTGGAAAGTTCCGACGAAATGCCGACGTTGATCATGTTGGACACCATTTCAAACGTAATTTTTGCAAATGGAGATTGATATCCAGGGAGCTTGCAAACATGGTATGCGACGAGGAGGCTACCAGACGAGATACACCAAACACGTTCTTGCCCGCAGTCCCCCATCTCCACCCCTAGGCTCCACCTACCCATCTCCTCCTCGTTACTTTCTTGAAGTCAGTGTTATAACTGAAATCTTAGATTAGTGTGTAGGCACGTGCTGTTTCAAGTTACGTCAGTGCATTTCAAGTTTGCAGTTTACCTGTGAGGACAGCTGAAACCGGTAGAAACCAACTCAAAAATTGAAATTGCTTTGTATGTATTGTATGGCTTTGTACAAATCTGAATAGGCCGCTCACATACCTTGCGGAAAAGGTTGCCAATTTGTAAATGAACTGTAGTTCGACTGAAAATGTATTAGTCTGTTCATCCATTTGACATTTTTAATGTACATCTTTACATATAATCTACATTATTAGTACCATAGGCGAGCGAGGACTATCAGGATGCGAGCGAGGACTATCAGGATCATGAGAGACAGCAGTGGCGTGTGAGAAACAGAACAGCTGGCGAGTAGCTCTTCTGCAATCCCGACAATGGAAGCTGCCAAGTGGGGCGCGATGGGTGCATGCCATCCTTAGACAGGTTACCAGTATATTTAAAGAAAAAATGAAGGAAATTATTTTTAAGGCTTTATAATTCAATTGTACTTCCAAGTAGAATAATTATGCAGATTTAATATTTAGTATTTAATATTAAAAAAATCTACTTTGAGCTTGGCACATTCATACACTATTTTAAAAATTAACACCTACAAGGCAGGAGACTGACTTTATAAAGATGACCACCCAAAATCCTGAACTTCTTTTTTAAAGTTTTTAACAACAGTTGCTTCCAATACTTTTACAATCAAAATCAACATTGATTCACCCGCCAATTTTGCATCACTTGTGGTATTGAAAGTAAAATCTCAGATTTTCAGTCTAGTATTTAGTGTCATGGAATTTATAAACGTAAAAAAATAATTGAGTACCAAATACCAATAGCTTACTAAACTGGTAGCAAAACTATAACACCAAGTACATGCGCCAAACAGATTGGGTTCAGAAGCCTGAAGGAGACGATAAGAAAAATGTCACCATTTCCCGGATATTTATGTTCTGTTTGATGCCTTGCGCAGTACACCTTCGACAAACTAAGGCAGTATAGGTCACACTCGTAACTACTTTAGTAATATTTAGTGAAAACATTATTGGCAATTATTATTATTGGTTCATGTCAACGATGGTTCAAGAATTTCATCCATCCATCTCCGTGTGTCCCTTTATTTACCTAGCCTAGCTAATTCAAAACAAGCAGCGCTAAAAAAAAAAAAAAAACGACCGTTGGTGTTTGCAAAGAAGTCCTCAACTACTCGTGGCTGAATTTTACAATTGTACACGTAAAGAGTGCTAAGGCATTGTGCTGTATCTCCAAAAACTCCGGAAGCTACTACTTGGACAGATGCATGTGGACATCTGTTTATTCCCAATTAAAGCCTGTTTTTAGCTCATTCTTTTACTAAAATTTGCTGTGTATTTCGGTGCTCAAATTCCACCATCCCGTGTTCCCCTGACACACTGTAAGAGCTTGGACGAATGATTGGGGACCGAATCATTCTTCAAGGCAAGGGGGCTGTATACAAACTCCTCTAAGAGAAAACTGCCCAGCCTGTTTTGAATTTGCGCAATTGTGAAAGTAAACTGTATACTGCTATAGGCATTTCATTCTAAGGTCACCCAAAATTACACATATTCTGAGCACTTGGCAATTTCTGAGAACGAAAGGTTCCTGTGGCCCACACTGTGAGACGCGTGCATGTAATCTAGCCTCCTATAGGAACTTTTCTGAATTTTCAATGCAATACCCAACCAGAAGCACATTTGGATGTATTCTTCATCGTTTGGAAGGAAATATGATTGTTCTGATAATTTGGACTGTTCCTATACCAGGTGCGTTTCAGGATATGGAACGAGTGTTCCTTCTCCATCTTTACTTGGGACTGATGTACTGGTTCCGACTTTTCATTTGTTGGATTTTTTACAATTACGGCAGCAGTGTGATGGAAATCAAGTTTTATTATGGTCTGTTGTAAGAGGTAAAAATGTACATTTCCTGAATGGTGTGATAATACAAAGTGCTTCCTGAATATAATGTTGTATTCAACGCTTGGATAGCAATAAACCACATCAAATCTTTTCCCCGCCATAATTGTGCATTGTGCCGCGCAGGATATCTTGTGTCGGGGAAGCTAGCTTTCTTGCGTGCAGTCTGTCGTGTTTGTAATGAGCTGGTGTTATACTTCTGTGGTGAAACCCTTTGTAAAAATAAATCTTGTAATGGAGTGTTGGTGGGGAGCTCCAGGATGACTGGAGAAATCCCATGATTAGGCCCCCTATGTACTATTTGGGACTCTTTAGTGAGAGCCTTCACAAATTGCCGAATTCACTTTTTTTCCCGTGATTTTTGTTGAGGATTGTTTATTCCTACACATCGTAGGTAGGGTTCTATGGATCGTTGAAAACGTGGAAAAATTCTGGAAGATAAATAAAAAATGAATTCCAGGCCTGAAACACTTGCTGAAAAAATGCCTCGATTGCAGGACGAATCGTGCTGGAGTTTTATTTGTTAATTTATTTATACGTTTTCTTTTAAGGAACAAGCAAAACAGACTAATTTAGTAGGCCTACCACGAACAACAAACTGTTTCGGAGGTTGTACAATTAGGGCTCAGCTTACAAATTGCAGTGTCAATGAATTTGTTACATGCATAACAAGTCATGAAACAAAACCTAATAGAAATAACGTTAGCCTATGGTCATTAGCAATTTTGTTTAATGCTATTTTTTTTTTGTAGGCTCTTCTTATTAATATATGCGAATTTTGGTTAGAAGTCATTGAAACTCGAAAATTCGTGTGTTTTCAAGTAAAAACTTGAGTAGGAATCCTGGAATCGTAATCGATAATGGCTGTGTTCCAGGTACGCTGATAATTACGTGGTCATTGTAGGAGACAGGTTTGCATTAGCAAAATACAGCAAATCAGTTTAGTTTTCTCTAGGATAAAATAAAAAAATATATATAAAAATAATATGTCTGAAAGATGATCAGAATTAGTATTTGCCCAGCTTTTGGGCGATGACACTATTTTGCGTGTGCATGTTGTCCAGATTTTCCGGGGTCCCTAAACAAAGCTTTAGGGGCACGTTAAGAGCACCTTTTTTGGGGGGAATAAATTGAATTACAATTATTGAGAATTACTTATTGCGTAGAAATTATTGGCTGTCACCCCCCCCCCTTTTTTTTTGGTACAGTTTACGCCGTGATCAATTTTGAAAAGACGTCCGAAGCACATTTCCATCGGAATTGTCCGGGGAAAGTCATGGAGTGTTAAGAATTCTGTTTTCGCATTGTCAACGGTTGCCAACGTGTTTGCAAACGCGGATGTTTCATGACCGTCATTATTTTAAATTCGCCATGTCAAGAAACACAAAAACTAAACCTTCTCTTTTTCGTGTAGTACGGATGGCATGTTCATGTCCCACCAAGCACTTGATGCTCACTGGTGACGCCTGGTGCTCGTAATCTTTTCCGGAAGCCGAGTCTGAAAAAAAAAAGAAGCGATGGTTCTGGTGTATGCGAAGGAAAAGTTAATTTCACGCCTTCTTGTAGCTTAAAATGAGCAGGTGTCATTGTTTTTATTTCTTTTTTTAGTAATTGGATCAGCTATAAGTCTTAAGTGGGTAGGCACATCCTTGACATAAAAAAAAACTCCTTACCTCATGCAATTAAGTAGGCAAGGGAAATTTGGCAAGGTTGGTTAAGTAACTGTAGCGAGAAGAAAGTAAGACATTGTAGGAGGAATAAGCAAGTGTGTCGTTGAGAAGTAGTTGAGTAGGCTATTTTAAGTTAAGACCAGGGTATAGACAAGTAGTTAGTGAGACCTTCTGTAAACATGGAATAAAATAATACCTGCTTTCATCAATGGCACCAGAAGGCAGCACCTGTTAGGTTCTCATCCTGTAGCAGAATCTGCACGACGCGCAACGATACGACAGTTGAAGGCCGCCGTGGACAAATTTTGACCAAATTTATGCCTTTTTTGTCAATTTTTAACCGATTTTGATATTCCAATACATCGTTTTAATCGTCTTGACGAGACCTTTCATTAGTGGAATAGCTGTATCAGGATAAAGCACTGAACATTTATTCGATAAAAAACCAATAAACATGTGGGTAACCATATGATAAAACAAGATTAGCTGCAGATAATTTTTTTCTGATAATTGGTCTTGCAGACAATTGCAGAAAGTTCTGCTTCTGTGGGAGGCGAAAATTGAAATAAAAAGGTGACCATGGCAATAGCCACAATACCTTCGGAAACTGACGAAATACTCGTCGTGCGTGGGCAACATCAGAAGGTGAAGAACTTTTTCTGTGTTCGATTCAAATCGTATTCAGTTCGTTACATGAACCATGGAAGAAGCTTAAGTGGCCGCTTTGCACGCTTCTCGGAACACAAAACCATGTGTTACACTCGTAACTACAACCCGTTTTAAAATGGGATGAAAATAAAAGTTGATCTTATTTTAATGTCCTAATCTTACATATGATCTTTTTTAAGCGGTTAATTTTGTATTCTTATCGCTGTCAATTTGTTTTAGTGATGCTAAATAGTTTCGAAGCCCGTGATGCTTAGCGTTTCCTGTTACTTGACGACAGCACCTTCTGGCGGTAAATCTGTGAAAGCAGGTACTATTTTCATCCGAATGTTTACCGTTGTTGGAGAACGAGTGGCACTACCTTTATATATTCTACCTTGGTTAAGACCCTGAGCAAGTGTATGGAAGTGTGATACGTTACAGCCCTCCAGTTAAAAGTTTTTAAACTACAAATTAAACCAAACTAGTACTGAATTCTAAAATTCTCTGCATGGAATGCAGTGATGGCAAACACGTTGATGTATGCACCGTGGTTCTGCCGTGACGTCACCAATGAAAATAGAGAAGAGCGGCCGTCTGATGGTCGAGTGAACTCAGTCATGAATACGTGCGTCACCGAGAGTCGTGGCAAGTTGTATAGATGTGCACGTGGTGATGTGTAGTCGGGGGAGGGGGAACGTGAGAAAAAAATTGTGCGATTTTTCTGCCAGGCAGCCTGCTTTCAATAGGGTTTAGACAAAACGTGGAAATCTCAGTGAAAATGAAAATAGAGCCAACATTTCAGGGACACCAAGAATTTTGTTGAAAATCCGGGAAAAGCCAGGGGAATTTGAAAAATGACTTTGTGTCTGATATGAAAATTCCATTGAATTAGCAGAACAGAAACAAAATCCTAGGCTAGTATAAATATTTTTATTTGAGCTTTAATATGTTCAAGTATTTTGGACAAAACTTCAATAAACCAAATCTTAGGCTAATACCACTATAAGCAACGAATGTTTAGTCCCATGTGGACTAGCCTCTAAACAACCTTTTTCTGGGATGTTGGATTATTTTCGTACAAATATTAATAAAAACTTTGGCCACTACCTGTTTCTCTAACTTCTAATCTTCTAAAACACCTGGAAATTGCCATAGGATTGCCTGGAAAACCTGGAAAGGTCAGAGCAATTGAGAATTAAAAAATTGTTTGACCTCTGTTGAAGGCAGCGAAAGCTGACGAGAGCGATACGCGAACCTTCTCTAGTAGAGAGTAAGAGCCCAGCCTGACGACATGCACCTATCCCGTTGTTGCTGGGGCTTATTTGACTGTGCACCTATATGCGAATTTCGCCTTTCTCTTCAGCTTGGGGGGGGGGAGTAGTGAAGAGCTCCCTTACTTTTTTTTTGCCCACTACACCAGTGATGGTTATAGATCGGTTTGAAGCTAGGGGCAGATTTTTAATTTTTTGCTATGTTGAACACAAGTCAAAATAAAAACAGTCCGAAAATGACCCGTTAAATAACCGTTTAAATAAGCCACTTTTGTGCACTTTTGTATTCCACCTCCATTCTTTATGACCTAAGGGCACCCTGCTTACTCATTCACTGTGACATTTACACCAGTTGACGAGTAGGCATATTGATAGACAGTGATTGTTTGAAGGGCTGTTTGCTCACTGTTTGGGTCCCGGACGAGTAAGTTTCAATGATTTACCATAACTGTTTCTTTTTGTCTTAGTTTCTACTTATTAGTCAAGAAAGATTGCCAACTGGAGCTTATTTCAATTTTTATTTTGTTCTTCTCCTGAAATGATGTGCCTCCAACTTTTGGCCAAATTTCAAGTCACAATCATTGGTGGGTCATCTTGGTTAATCCGTAACTACTATGGAAGTTGGATAAATATACATTTCAATAGGTATTTTATTGAAACTAATGACAGATTTCGTCATTAATGAAAACGGATTTCAAACCTTTGAAATCCATGATTGGTTTCGGTTTTGCTCCAGAAACCTAAATGGTGGTTCGATGCGGATGGATCATTGGTTTGATGGATGAATGCCGGTAATATTAGTACAGTTTATTAATGTAAACCTACTTATTGCTTTTCAAAGACTGAAGGAATAGGTGTACCAAGTACCACTTTCCAAGCAAAACAGTAACTGTGTATTCGATAGTGTGCACATATTCTTCTCCTTCTCTCTTCCCGAGATGGCAGGGGCAACTTTTAGTAAATGAGCACAGTAAGTTTCAGTTTTGTTTTGACTTTACTCGTTGTACCCTTTTTAAGGCTTTTAGGTCCCTTCTCAAGCACCTCCGCCAGCAAATGTCGTCACAAAAAAGGGCTAGGGCAATGCCCCCCCCCGGGGGGACGGTGAACGCTGCTGGTGATTGTGTATTAGAAAATCGTCGAACAACCTTGACCTTACGCTGCACTTCCCTGTGATATCCGATTGGTGGAAACTGTCATTTGTGATAACTAAAAGCGATGTTAAATGCGGTTTATCGGTGTCATTTAACTTTAAAAGCGAGCTGCACAGATGGTAGTGGGTGGGGTGTGCACTTGTCCCTTTGATTGTGATAGTTTCCGAGAATACAGTGACATTTGACTACTGACGACAAACGCATGTGTTGTTAAAACTTGTAATAATTTTAAAGGGCTGTCTATTTCTGTTCAAATAAATTTTATAAAAAAAGCCGTATTATATCAAAATTCACCGACGTCCATATTTAACCACAGCGACTTGTGGCGGACTGTCAGCCAAAAGGCGCAGGTGCCGGACCTCCAGAGGGCAGGGGAAGGGGCCCTCCAATCATAAGACCCTCTTCCAGTAGGGGGCTCCTACCGACCGTGGTTCAGGTTTTTTGGGCTTCCGAATTTTCAGTATTTTATAGGGATTTCCTAATTGCTTCACGTCACATCATCTCATGATACGACCATGGATTTTCTTTCCTCCATGGATGCGACACGTCACCCAGTCAGCTTTTATGGCAACCAGTGTCAGCAGAGTGAGCAGACCATTCGTGAATGAGCCGCATCGCGTCACGTGGTGTGGCAGTACGGTTACGGTATACTCTTGACGGATAAAATTAAAACTATATATATATCTGCCTGCAAACGAGTACTCCTCTAATACGTACATATGGACTTAGAATTCAATCTAGATTCTAAAAATTACATAATTCGGCAAAATCAGTAGGCTAGTTGTTTTTCAGAATTGTTTTCTTTATGAAGGAGAGGGAGGCTAAATCTGGCTGGTAGAGAGGGTGCCGATGGCCTGGAGTGCGGGTCCCATTTGGGACCCTGGGAACTGGGCCTGTCCGCCTCTGACTTGTGGCTTGGCGGAGGAACAGTTGTTGTTGGGGATCCTTGACGTTGTCCCTTCTTAGTAGGTTGGGCGTCAGTGCATTTTGCTTCTTTCTAAAAATCTTATGCCATTGAGGTCCATCTTTCAAGGAAGTGTTTACTAGCCCGAGGGAGATTGAAAATGGAATGCATTCTTGCCATGTTTGGTGGCCGGTTCTTACGCAACACGTCTTGTGTTGATACCCTGGCTGGTAATTATGACGCATTTGTAGTAAGCAACCTTGGCATTTTGAAACAAAGCTTTCCTGCCTCTGGGGTTTAGTGCCAAGGCTGAGTTTTTATTTAAAAGAATCGGAAAAGAAATTATAAAAAAAAATTATTCACACAAATAATTCACGGAGTGTAGTGGTCTTACAAACACAGCATTTATAAATTTAACATTAATATAGAAAGGCGGGTCTGAAGATGCTGCGCACTAACGGCACATCATGTCTTTTACCTTCCCCTCAGCATCTTAGTTACGGTATCAGTGGCTCACAGCCCTTCTGGACACCTTCCACGCATTGTGGAAATTTTTTTTTTTTATTCTAACTGTCCTGCCACGTCATATTGCAGGTTGGCTCCATGTTTATTTTTTATTGTTATTATATACATTTTTTTAAAATTGTAAATAGGTCTAGTTTTACTTCCCACTTCAGTTTTTAACTTTCACTTCACCAGTTTCATGCATTTCATTGTTTTATTATTTTTATTACTAACGGAGTCGCTCGCTCATTCCGCGTCGTCTCACTCCCCCCCCCCCCATTAAGTTGCCGTTCGGTCGGTAGATGGCATCATATGTTCGCGCTGCTGGACGTTGCGTTCTGGGCGCTGCAGATGCAGGTGACTACTTCGTATGTCCTGCTTGCTGGCTGCTGCTGGCTGCCTTGCGGATTTTGTGTAATTATATATATAGATTGTTATGAAGATTGACAATTGGTATTAGCCAAGCTATAAACTACGAAGCATTATTTTATTATTTTTTAAAGAAACATTGGCAACGTTATCCGGCTTTTCCCCTCACTTGTCCCTCACGTTTGGCGATGCCATCGGTGACCATTGAGTCCCTGGTAGGTCTAACCTTGGTGGTAAGGCATTCGTGACCCCAACCCAATACCATCAACCCTTTCTCTGCAGCCGAGCCACCGTCCTTGTTTTAAACTTTTAACTGTTTAACTTTTATAATTTAAAATTTTTTAGTTTTAACATCAGACGGCAGTCAGTGACCACGCTGTCCTTGTCGCTCCGGTTGCGTTTGCAACAAACCTATATTATTATTATTATTATTACTGATGCTCCACATAAACTGTATAGTTACGATATAGTGTCCTTGCCTGTAGGATGACCTGGTACACAGTAACGTGTGCAGGGTACCATCAGTGGCAGTCTTTTAGCTACCCGATGTTGTTCCAGCTCTCATTCGGAGTACCGACCCCATGCGGCCAGGTGCCAAACAAGTGACTGTGAATGTCACGGATAACGTATACTTCGAGTAGCGACAATAACGTCATAACCTGGCTGCGAAGCTAGTAACTGGAGCCGGTCATTGAGCTACTTGCAAGGTGCACTGGCTACAAGTGGTGGTGAAAAAACAAAACATTAGTGTCTTGTCAAGCCAAGCTGTGAGAGCGGGTTTTTTGGCCGAAAAAACGTAGTTTTCGCCAATCCCGTTGGCTTTCTTGTACGGCTCAAGTTTGCAACATTTAGTTCAAACGTGTGTCAATGTTGCAAAGGCGTTCATTTTCCTACTTTTCCCCGCTTGAGAAACAGAATTGCTACATTCGGGGGGGCTCGAGCCCCTGCCCTCATGGCAAAGTGCCCCCTTTTTTTCTGAAAAAGTGCCCTTTTTATGGGAGCGATGGTGTAAAAGAGCCTAAAAATCGCAAAAAAAGACAATAACTGCTACGAAAGTGGTGTAAAGAGGCATAGAAATGGTTAAAATCCCACAAAAAGGGGATAAAAAGAGGTTAAAACATCAAAAAAAAAGGTCACCAGAAAAAAGTAAGTTTGCCCCTGCCCTCTCGGGGGCCTGTGCACGTCCCTGCATTAACTCATCGGTTAGGCTATTCCAAGGCCCCACCAAACATTTCATACATCAGATACTAATATTTTTAAACATGTGTGATACACCAGATACAATTAATTTCAAACAATACCCCCCGATTTTAAATGTGCCTCGTAGTTCAAAAAACTTCATCAACATCAGTTCCCTTAATGATACAATATGTCAATATTAAGTCTGCTTTAAGACTTCTTGATTCGAACATCTCAAGTTCAGAGATTTTGAAACGTTCAGTGAGTGGAGGCTACCAATTGATTTTGTAAATCTACGTTGCACTTCCTCAATTGCTTCTATGGCCTTCTATAAAAAGGTGACCATACTGGACTAGCATAATTTTAGAATTGTACGGGCATACACCTTGTATGCTCATAATTATGAGGGTTCTTATGTAAAACAACGTCTGATCATTGGCTGAGTGTTGATTTGCCGTTTTTATAATAACTGTTGTTTTTAAGATGTATATTATTGCTTTTAAAATCTATATCATTGCTTTTAAACGTATATGTTTCCATGAGAGGCACATCGTGCTAATTTTTAGTTAGGCAATGTAGCAAACACATTTTTTTCCGTGGGATATGGCAAAAATTGGGAAAGAATAAGTATTTTACTATAGTGGAGACTGTTTTTGTGTGGTACGATTTTCTTATATTAAGTTAAACCAGTAGCGAAAATTGCCATACAGTATCCATGTAAGTCTTGCTTTGTATTTCACCATTTGCATAAGGCCGTTTGGGAGAGAAGCAGCAGGTTTGAGCTCCTGGCTCCAATTAACATAGCCAGAATCATATTTTACCAAAACAGTGCGAAGAGGCTTTAACTTCCTGAAACGTGAGAGAACTTGCTTAGAGTCGGGCAGAAAACGCTCCATTTCTACTCCAGGTGGCCTTGGCTTGAGAAACAAAATATCTTTCTCGCTCTAAATTCGTTTAAACGCCATGTCTTTAGAATTGACACAGATGATTTGGCTATGCACAGCATAAGGGAAATTTTCACATATCTTTATTTATGAGATACCTACATAGCGTATTTTTTGCTACGTTTTCCGCAAAAGTAAAAAGGGCCACTAGTTCGATAACGGGCCACTTGGGGTCAGGACTCGGTACGAACGGTGGAACAAAGGGTAGAATTGTGTAGGAGACTCCTTGGTTAAACCCATAATGTGTGTAAATTAGGGAGTTATGTCATCTAACACAAATAATTTTTGACAGAATTGGGAAAACGATTTGTAAGTGGAGAAGCCAATGTTCACCAGGAATATTGACAAGGAACGGTTCAATAAATCATAACGTGAACTTGGTATAACTAGAAAATCGTTAAATTTAGGGAGCTTTTATTTGGGGGATGGTTCAATTTTCATTATAGATCATACGGATGGCCGAGTAAGGAGAGTGCTAGCACCTATGCCATGACCGAAGACAAGTGTCGTGACGCGTGTATCACGTGACTAGACTATTCTAATCGGGTGGACCAGGGCTCTACTACAGTACCAGCCGAATATTGTATGAAAAATAGCATACGATACTGAGTTGGAGAATATGGCCGCCGAAAGCACCACTGATGCGATTGATTTGTCTTGTTGCCGCTTTTTGTCAACCGAGGGCGACATCTTGTGTAAAAAAAATGATGCCTTCCTTGAAACGCTTTCTTGATAAACGAACATGTCGTTTACTGAAGGACTATGTGCAGTCCAGAAATTTAATAGCTTTTCGGCAACAAAATCGGAAATTTATTTATTTGTAGGTTTAAGATATTTTACGGGTGATTACTGGGATTAAGTTAGTAAATTACTGAGCTTTTTGTCAGTTGCCGCCGTTTGGCAGGGGATGGCGGAACACACTGTACGAAAATTCACTGATGCGATTTGCTTGGCCGATTGTCGAACAGACCTCGAAGAAATGAAGGCGGCCATTTTGTCTACCCCATGGATGGCCACTGTTCTGTTGTGACTCATTATAATGTCAGCCACCACACAATCATCGTTTTGTCGAGCAGAACCTGATAAGCAAGTGGAAAAAAATTCCTACGAACTGATCGTACGAAAGGTACTGTACACCAACCATTTTTCAGCTTTGGTTCTAATTTTATGCCCCGTTCGGAGCGCATCTTTAACCCGCATATATGCGGATTAAATGTTAAATGCGCTCCGAACGGAGTGGACACATCCGAAATGAAATGGATCGTATCCGAGTTTAAGTGAATCCGCATTGATAGGATCGAACATGCTTCGCTTCGTATCATTAGAGTGTACGCTCCGGACGCAAATGTGGGTCGAATTCCGAATGAGCAACATTCCGTCAAGTTAGCAATCGCATTTCGTTATTTGAATGCACCTCGCATAAACAAAGGAAGTATGCACTAATTTTCATAGGGGGTTTATACGACTGCCAGCGCCTATTATTTAAAAATAAAATATGGGTCCGGCGGCGCCACGGCGTGAGTGTTGTTGCAAGCACGAATCCTTTAATTAAAGCGACTATGGCGTGTTCTGGTGAGCGGTTGAAAAACTAGGAACTCACTCACCCCTCTTCCCTCTCGTGCTCCGAACCGGGGTCTAGCAAACTAATCCGGAATCGACTCTCATTTCTCTCAATTCGGAAGTCCATTTTAGTTATCTTTCGACTCTAGAGGTTTCCATGAGGCCCCCCCATCACCAGATTTTCTCCTATCATAAATTATTTCTAGTAAGATTAAAACTTGAGCCAGTTCAAGTAAACAAACTGAAGTTGCTTCAGTTGATTCTAGCTCGCAGAAGCAAATATGTAACTTGTGTTTTAAAAGGACATACCTTCTCACGAATTTCGAGCCTCCTGCTGGAAATAGCTTTTGCAACATTTGCATAAGTTTGAGTGAATGCAGCACTATTCTTGAGGGGGATAAATGAAAATGCTTGCCTTTGTAACATTGACACACGTCTGAACTAATGTTGCAAAACTGAACCGTACAGGAAAGCCAACCGGGAGGAATGTACCTTTAATGAGGCTTTTAATAATTTGTTGTTAGTGCAGCTACAGTGAGTTTCCCTTTAGTATGCTGTTTGCGGGGAAAACCCAGCTGTTTGAAACTGTTGTCGTACTACTGCACAATTTCGTAAGTGGTATGATGTTGCTGTGAGGCTGAAGAAAACGACGACGGTGAAAATACGTTGATTTACTGTTTCATAATGTTGAAATCGTGTTTACGCCTACATAGATACGTCAGTGTTAAAAGAGAAAATAAGTTGATAGTCATGTTAAGGAAAAGACGACAGTGCCGCGACTGCTAGACTACACTGCTAACAATGCACAACCAACCAAACTGAATAGTTGAATGGGAGGATGGGGAAAATACTACATCGATAACATGTGTGATTTCTGGAATTGAGGACTGACTGGTTAGCTAAAAAGTTGGGAAATCAATTTTAGCATTCGTGCACGAAGTACCATTTCCGTCATTTTGGCATACTTTTAAGTTTGGGTGTGTCAAAACTATATTCCATAATTGAATCAATACATCGATGGTCAAAAAAAATTAACAAGCAGGAGCGAATAAATGTCATACACGTCTGCAGGAAGTGGGAGTACCATGTTGTAGCTCTCCTTGCTTATTTGCACAACACAGGGGCTTGTCGTCCATCGCTCACGTGTCACATGGATACAGAGTCCAGCCATAAGTCATATCATAGAACAATTTAGCGTTATTAAAAGTTAAGCTTACGCGCTGTGATCATCAATGGAACTCGCACTGCACGTCTTCATTGATAACTTATCTCCCGTTCGAAGTCATTATTTGTACTCGTACGTTGTCCAGAGCGACCAGAGAAGCCATTTCGAGGTAAAAGCTCTTGCCATTACCGGAAGTTGACTGGGGCAACCCAGTGGTACAAAGAATGACTTAATTATAACGTGATACATGTTAGCAGTAAAGACTTTCAGCGCGAGTTCCAGTGATTATATATATAAAAAAAAAAGGATTGTTCTCCGATATTACGTTTGACTGGTTTCGCCCCTTTGATTATATGAATAGTTCTGTGTAGACAAGCTGCGTGCGAGCGACAGATTGCGCAACGCCGTTTGGAAGAGAAACAAGAGATTTCAGCCCATGGCTCCAAGCCAGCAGATTTAAAATCACGAAAATCGTATTTTACATAAGCAGTAGTAAGAGGCTTCGACTTCGTTGCATGCGCCAGAACTGGCGTAGAGTTGGGAGGCAAGAAACGCAATTTTTACTCCAGTCGACCTTGGCTCAGAAAAACAAAAGGCCTTCCTCGTTGTAAGTTCGTTTAAACGCTCGTTCTTGCGAATTGACACAAATTTGCTTGTACTATTCGCAGCACAAGGGATATTTTTCACACATTTTTATTAGGAGAAGACCTACATAGCCTAATTTTTAACGGACTTTTTCCGTAAAAGTAAAAACTGACAGTAATTCAACAACTGTCCGCATGGGGTCAGGACTCTGTACGAACGGTGGTACAAAGGGTAGAATTGTGTTTGAGATTCCTTCTTCATGCCTTTCTGTTCTCATTTAACAAACCGGTGTGCATGTCCGTCCAGGAACGTCTGTGCGTGCTACCCACTTGACGTCGTAAAGGCCATGTGTACGACACTCCCTCAAAAGGCAATTAAAATCCACTAAAATCAACAGTGGAGATTCAGGTTTCCGTAGGTGCTGCCATTTCAGGTGTGCTGCCGGTGGGGAAAATATGAAAAGTGCTAGTCGCAAAAAAAAATGTGTAAAAGTGATAAAATGCGAAAAAAAAAAACTCGCGTATTCAAGTAAAATGTGAAAAATTTGATATTTTGCTAGTGGTAAAAAAAAAAATGTGAAAAAGTGATAAAAGGCGAAAAAACAAGAACTCAAAAATCACATATTCAAGTAAAAACAATCAAATGCCTAGAATTATGTGCGTCTATGGGTAATTTCGGATCAATGAAACCAAAAGTTTCAAAGTGGAAAAAAACTCGCTTCATTTTGCTGCCCAGAAGTGATGTGCCGTGTGCGTTGCATTGAGCGTAAAATGGAGTGTCCAGATGTGGACCAGTGTGCGGAAAATGTGGAAAAAATTAAAAGTAGGAATGTGGAAAAGCCCATGGCAGCACTCCTGCATCTGAATTCCTAGTGTCGAATTTGCAAACTAATCGACGAGGTTTCCAAAGTCTGCCAACCGACGCCGCCATTTAGCAAACCTGACGCACCGCCATTTTTGTCGCCTTTATGGACCATCATGGAAATAAAAGCATATATGGACGGCCTTTACTCTAAGAGGCTCTAAGTTGACAAACTGGGTTTACAATTTTGTGGCATTGCCACTTAATGGTGACTTAGTGCAAAATAACTCGGGTCAACACAAGGTTTGTCGGAAGTCAAAATCAAGCTGCTCGTTTTCCGTTTGCTGTGCTTGGATTCGAGGAAACCCTCAGAAAGCCAATTTCGTCGCCGACTTAAATATTTTTATCCTTTGGAGAGCTATAGAGCAGTGACACCAGAGGAGGAGAACCCCTCTACTCCTCTGGTGACACGACGTAGTATTATTGTATATAACTCTATGCTGGAGCCTTAATGGGTTAGCTGCAAGGGTCACTGCAGAGAGAAACAGAAGGGCGTCATACTGAAGCCGATTCTGTGAAGAGTCACTTCTTAGACCTAAAACGCGCGATTTTTGTTGTTGGAGAAAACAACGTTATTTTAAGACTACGAAATCCGCTTTTACGTTGTTTTTCCCTCCATTTTTATGTAGTGCACCTTGTAGTTATGCCCTCCAAAACCCATACTGGTGCCAAACTGGTGCCAATATGGCGGCAAATGTCACTGCTCTATTGGTAGTGGCAGATCGTCGAGGAATTAACAGTTGAAGGATAACAACACTGCGAGGCGTTCATGAACAACTCAAAAAAATTAATTTTTACGAGTCATCGTATCCTTGACCATCAAATGGCTGGACTTCGGCACAACCCAAGTCCAGGGACAATTTTAATTCTGCAATTTCAGTAACACATTGCAGTAGTGCACAATCTCTTGATGTCAATGTGATCCAAGAGTGTCAAATAGAAGGAAAACAAGACCTCTGGAGTGGGGCACACGAGCTGGTCGTGCCTAATCAGTTACTGTACAATGACGTAATATCTGGAAATTCAGAAATCAAAAACGACCTTGAAGATAAAAAAGAAATCGGGAGCAAAAGCCTTTTCATTCACCGCAGGTTAGCTCTACAATTACTTGGTTAGGGATGAATATTGCTAGTTTGCACTATACCAAATAACGAAATCGTTTGATTAGTGTTGGGTCACGCAGGGAAGCACTCCCTTAAAAGTAAGGAGGGGCTTTTTCTATCACGTAACTCATTGGCATGCCACCTTATTTCATGTCGAAAGAATAATAAAAAAAAGTCATTATTTTATGCCAAGGACCTTCTAGTCATGGGGGGGGGGGGGAGATTGTTTGTATCAACAATAACACTAGATCCAATTAATTTCCAAACATTGCACATAAATTAGGGTTGTGAAAAACCCGGAATTTTTTTTAAAACCCAAACGGAATGGGGTTTTACGGACTTTTTGGGGTTTAATCATGTTCTGCCACAAATTTTTTTAATGTTTTGTGCACTCCGTTCTCGTTACAGCTCTGCTTACGGGTAGCCAGTTGTGCTGATCCCTTTTGAAATTAGCTTTCGTGACTTGACAGTTCACTAGGAAATTATTAAACATTCCTTCGTTCATTCCATCTTTAAACTAAGTCAAAGATAAACTGTTAAAAAAGAAAAAAACAATCACTGGGCTTAATACAGTTTTTTAGGTATAGCTTTTTTGTGAAAAAACCCAGTGGGTGTTATTGGGCTGGTGAAAATCACAACAACGCTGATGTCATAGATTTTGTGCCCAAGTGTTGATTTAAGTTGATTTTCCAAAAAACATGGCTGGGTTCTTTACGGTTTTCTTGACTTACATGCAAAAAAAAAAAAAATCACTACATGTACTTTTAACGAGAAATCTTGAATGGTCCTTACAAAAAAAAAAAGCAGCAGTCTGAGAAATTAAACAGAAAACAATGCAATAACGGCGACTAACAGGATGATGCGTGCCTTGCTAGCTTTCCTGCTTCACTCGCTTTTGCAACGTTAGGTCAAGCACATGGAAATGTAAACATCGCAAACGCACTAACTCTCCTGTTCTCTCCTCTCCCCATCCCCCCCCCCCCCACCCAGGGTGAGACGGTTTTGTTACATTCACTCAAACCTAAGGGAATATTGCGCAAAGCAACTTACTCGTGGGATACGTGATAATAGAGATGGTATGGGGGAAGATAACTGGTAGATATATGAAACCAATAGACTTTGTCACCGAGTAGCTAGCTGTCCTTACGTTGCACGAACAAAACCTGAATTGTTTGCAATAAACACAAATACAATTTTCAATAGTAGGACAAATGAACAAAACGGTCAACTGCACTAGAAAAGGAAATAACAGTAAAAACTGCCAACACACCTGGAAAAAAACGGGCTTACTGAGTTTTAGTGATGCTAGGTGAGGTGAAACCAGAGGGACTGACTCATCGTCTTGGCGAAACATTCATACATTGTAATGGAAGGGCAGAAACCAGCCACAAGTCATCGTAAAACAATCCATACCTGTATTGAGCAGAATTACATTTGACGTTTACCCGCTATTATCATCGCTGGAACTGGGGCCCTAGTCTCGAGTTGCGCTTTTCAAATCGCATGCGGTTTTACCAGTAAGCGCGCCAAAATCATGGCTCGCCCATTTTATCGCACGTGACTTTTGATAAAACCGCATGCGATTTGAAAACGATCAAGTCGAGACTAAGCCCCCTCGTCTGTATGGGTAACTTGTCTCATGTTCGAAGTCATTAATTGTACCACTCCATTGTCCAGAGCGGTCTGACAAGCTTTTAGAATGGAGGTAAAAGCCCCGGCCATTATCGCAACCTGATTGGAATAGCAACAACTGAAAAGCTTAGAAAGTGAGACAAGTTAACAATAAAGACGTTCAGCGCCAGTTCCAGTGATGATAATAGTGATTATAGAAAAAAAAAAAAAAAAACCGAATTGTTCAACGATACGACTTGTAGCTGGTTTCATCCATTTCATTATATGTCTATTCTGTATCCATGTAGCACGCGAGCAATGAGACGACGAGTCCCTGTGGGCGAAACAACAAAAATTAACGGCACATGGAGACGCCCCACAAGCACGGGCCCTCCTAGTAACCTAATGCACTGGCATGATGTGACCGGGATTTGAACGGCTCTGGACCACTCAATACTTTTAATCCCTCAGCCATTTCCCTACGGGGAGTCTGTGCAGTTCGTGGATTCGAATCTGCGTAACATTGTATCAATGAAATGTATTTACATCTGTAATGAAGGCTTGAATACACAGCTATTTTTTAGTGTATGATTATTTCCTACTCCAGTTTGGTTTTGTGGCCATACGTACTCATTAGTTTACCCACAATTTTTTTTAGTGTTTTATGTAAGATGAATTATCATTTGAACAACTGTTTAAAAAAAAGCCTCAGAAACTTAGGGCGTAACTTCAAAGTATTTTGTTAACAACAAGCAAGAATTAAACCCTAACATAAGGAACAAACCATTTTTTCTAAAATAACTGAAGTCAGGTGAATTGTAAGCCAGCTTCTATTTAAAACATACATAAGCCGGCACGTGCAGGGAAGTCCTTGTCTGGGTTGGAAGCTACATTCAATTAGTTTCAACTCATCCCGTTTAAACTGATTGAAACGATCCTTTCGTCTACCAACCGTAGTTGGGTCAAACATGCACGCATTTCCTCAATTGGGACTCTGCCTATTCTTTAAAGGAACAGTGGCACGCCTGACGAAATATATATATATTTTTGGGGGGTGGGGGTCGACAATAATGTTTTTACAATTGTTAGACCACCAGGAGCTTCTGTTCTGGTGTATGACGAATTCCAGTACGCAGTAGGCGAAAGTTGGTACTCTAAATGCATTTTAAAGGATATGTGACGATAGCTCATTCAGCAAAGCCTTTGGTTTGGCTGTCTTGGCACCAATCGAATTTCTATTTCAATATGTTTGCCAAGAATAAGTAGGTAGTGCCGCCTTTCTGAAAACGTGGAGTAATATACTTCCATCAACGCCACCAAAAGGCATCATGTGTCAGTCTCTGGAGAAGGCGATATTGAAATCAAAATGGCGGCATCGTTAACATCATTTACCATGGTAGCTAGCAGCGACACTACCTTGGGAAATTTGACGAAATAGTCGTGAGGTGGGCAGCATTTCAAGTTGAAGAACTTAATTCTAAATTCGATATAAACTATTCAGTTTGTTACAAGAACGTAAACCACGGAAGACGCTCATTATACTTTTCGACACACAAAACCATGCGTTATACTTAGCTCCACTAATAAGCCGTTTTAAAACTGAATGCTGTATTACCCATCAACCAATTCTGATCTAGCTTAAAATTAATTTAATATCCTAATCTGATTTGTCATATTTTTAAAAGCTATTAATTCAGTATTCTTATCGTGATCATTTTGTTTTAGTGACACTAAATAGTTTGACTCTCCATAACGACCTCAGTAACGTAAACTTTGGTTCGCTGACGACGGCACCCTCTGGCGGTATGGCTTCTAAGCAATACAACGAATCATGACGTCACTAGAAGCCACCCATAAAGTGGCTTTCCAACAAGCAATCGGGGTTTGTAAAGCATGGGTTTCGATCGTATAAAAGGAGCAAACCCCGGTCATACAAACAGAGCGCCTGTGCAGGCGGTGCTCACTTGAGCTGCCATAGGTAGAGAACCTAAAACGGCAGGCAGAGCGATTCGAAAGAGTCTGGTGCGTTAAACCCGTGGAAGGAAGACGAGTAGTACGATTTCAGTCGGATCTAAAAACCTCGCCGTTTATTTTGTGTTACGCCACCGTTAGCGACCACCGTGCCGCATCTTGTGAGTCCAAGTCCGGGATTTGTAGCACGTGAACTCTCGCACCTGAGAAATAAAATTGTTTTTTAAGTTTTTATTTGTTGGGGGTGCACAATATGTACTTATTGTGGCGAAACAAAGTTGCGTTTTGGAAACTCTCGACGCTGTTGAGGAGAACGATGTTGGTGTGTGTTGTTAACGGATCGGCATCCAATTTTAAATTAAATCGTTGAAAGTTGGCAGTAGTTTAATTGACAGAGTAAGAGTGTCATTACCTCTGTACTCTACCCTTGATGTTGGTCACAAATTAAAGCAAGCAAAGCTCCTGGTTTGGTCAAATGCAAGAATAAATTAAATCAAGTTTTGCACTTCAAGCACCTGCAATGACTCTTGCACACATAACCATAACCACCTTCAGCATTCATTGGCCCATCACAACACGGCATTTAACCACTTCCCTGCAATGCAATGGTAACAAGTTTCGATCTCGCATCCTCTAGGCTGGAAGACCAAGCCTAATCACTGAGCTGTGCTTTGTAGGGATGGGTCGGTAACTGGAACCGAAACCGAATTTTCGGTTTTTACTGAAAACGGAAACTGATTCGGATTTTGTGTCGGTTTTTCGTTCGAAAAAATCAAAGATAGTTTTGTTGTTTTTAAATTTTAAGTAATTATCAATGACAATATATGACAGCAAAGCTCTTAGTCATGAAAAAAGAAAAATAGTGCCACAGCCAGGTCCATGACGCTGCTGAAAGTGAAAACAGGAGCGAGTTGGAAGCTGGTAATAATCCGTTGCAAAACTAAAACTAGAAAAATGGAGTG
>JAHWFP010225743.1:50461-98455 GCA_023313725.1 Lithobius niger
TATCTGCCGATAGAAACCTGGTGGCTATCTGCAGACAGAAACCTGGTGGCTATCTGCGGACAACATGGTGGCTATCTGCAGACATAAACCTGGTAGCTATCTGCAGACAGAAATCTGGTGGCTATCTGCGGACAGAAACCTGGTTGCTACCTGCAGATAGAAACTTGGTTGCTATCTGCGTACAGAAACCTGGTGGTTATCTGCGGACAGAAGCCAGGTGGCTATCTGCGGACAACATGGTGGCTATCTGCAGATAGAAACTTGGTTGCTATCTGCGGACATAAATCTGGTGGCTATCTGCGGACAACATGGTGGCTATCTGCGGGTAGAAACCTGGTAGCTATCTGCAGACAGAAACCTGGTGGCTATCTGCGGACAGAAACAAGCTGGGTATCGGCGGACTGAAATATGTTGGCTACCTGCTGACAGAAACCTGACGGCTACACGCGAACAGAAATCCGGTGGCTGTACAGAAACCTGGTAGTGGATAGCCTATCTAGCCAAATTTCTAAACACACAAATCTGATCTTTTTCAGTATAAAATTAGTATGCCGTGGCGAATGGTGCAGACAGTCAACATAAGGTGACAATACAAAGTAAACTCCTTCAGTTTCTTCATTTGTTTAGCATAAGCTGATTTAAATAAAGTTTAAGCCGTACCGTATTAAAATCAATTAATTTTTCAGAATTAATAAGTCAATCTGGCAAATAAGTCAATCTGGCAATTCAATCTAACAAGTAGGCTAATTTGCCTACAAAGTTCATTGGATAATTAGTGAAATTGCTAAAATTGTTAGGTTAGAAAAATTGTCGATTGCCTCGCTGGCATAAATTCAAACGGTTTTCCTTGACGAAGTGTGTGTAAATGTGCTTGTTAAACCCACGAAGTGCCTTCCACCCAAATACGTCATTCATGTCTGAAATGATGGATTTGAAATTGCATCATTGCAAAACAACTACAATGCCACGATTGTGTATTGTTTTGATAGCTTTAGGCGTCTGACTTTTCCCGAAAAACTGTTTTCGTTAGCAAATCTCTACACTTGTATCTCGGTTAACGGTTTATTATCGGATATGGGTTTATTAGCAATAGTGGCTTGTTTCCGTGCCCTCCCCCGATAACCACCCAACGTTCGTCAGTATATTTATGAAGCATCCTGTGTGTATACGCACCTATATAATAATCTATACATTTTTTGGGGTAAAATTTTGCCTGCAAGTTTGTTCCTGTTTGATTTAAATTCATGACTTATAAAAAAAAAAGTGATATTTTTTATTTTATTTTAAAATTGAAAAAATAAATAAAATGTTTAGTGCCATAAAAATTTTAATTTTTACACCTCTTGCACGTTTGCCTAGTAGTCATTCAGTTCCGGTTAATAGCAACAACTTCCAAGTTCAGTTTAAGAGAACCAGTTAGTAAACAAAACTAGATCCATGATTGTTGAGGGGAGGGGTAGCCCAAGTTCATTGCCTCCTCTACCATGCTGGGCCTTTTTTCACTTCTAAAGAAAAGTATTCTTTTCAAGCTATGAATGCTTTCCACTAGAAGAAGTCTAAAAGCTTTGTATTCAGATGTTACCTTTCTTTTTAAAATCATTCTACAAAATGACATTCATCAAGTGTAGAAAAGAAAAGAGTTGAAAGAGAAGGGAGGGAGGGGGAGGGTCAAAAACCGTTATTTGCTCTACTTCCATCAGCGCAACTGCTTGGCTGCAAGATATTTCCTTTCCTCTCCATCCTAACAGAAAGTAGGTCATTGGCCTTAGTGGCCCACTTCCACCAGACTCACTTTTAGGCCCGCTCTTGTTTGCTCATCAAATACTTTCCCTTATAGTCCACTTCCACTTTTTTAGGTGTGGAGGGGAAAGTGTTCCCTATTGGAGTTTTCCTTCACAAGGAAGGAGGGTGGCCCGCCGGCTGTCGTAAGGAAATAGTCTACAAAAGGAAAAGTGGCCTTTACAAATGATAGGGCCAGTTTCACTTTTGCCCTTCAAAATAGTTCTTCCCTCTCTTTTTGTCTCTTCCCCACGGCAAGGCTCTTTTCACACCACACACTCGTTCCACCATGTCTTCCTTAAAATAATGATTTATAATGCTTAGTTAACATAAATAGGGGGCCGTACTATATATCTTTTTTTTTACTATACATTATTAGCAGAAACCCGGGCCGAACGGGTATAGGGTGTGATCAACCGAGTGTCGAGCGTCACACTTATTTCATATCGGGCTCCCCACATCGTCCGTAGTGGTTCGCCAAGCGTTAAACTGTTTAAATTGAACTTAAACTACGGAAATACTCGATAACATCTCTTAAAGCCCTGATTTCTTCTTGCGAGTACATTTTTATAATTCTCTAACGGCAGTTAACCAATGGGAACACAGTAAACGGCAGCCAGCAGCCAATCACGCCTCCTTACGAACACACAAACGAGTATCTGATAAAACTGTCAGAATTTGTCCCTACATGTTGTTTTTACGATCGAGTTGTCTGGTTTCCTGGTGTTCACTACATAACCAAAGTATGACAGAACTACATGTAGTAGGCTCAAACCAAATTTCTAAATAAATACGACGTACTTGATAGTCCTTTTGAGGCATGATTGGCTTCCCAGCAAAGCACCAGCATTAGCTTTCCGTCCAAGCGCGTTAGGGCACGTTTAGGGAGCAACTCGCCTTTGCATTCTCGCAGCCAGAAGCTCGAAATTATCTGAAATTCCAACATGGCGGCGGTTTTAGGTCTGCCAACTCGCGAAGAAACGAGTCACTAATTGAGTTTAGAAGCGATTTTGAAAATTGTTTCGTCAGGAGGAATTCTTTACTGTAACGAATTATAAGACTGCAAGCATTTCCTCAAACGATGTTGGATTCAGCTAATCCAGGAAGCGTTGTTACCATAGCAACGATATCTTCTTATCCATCGCAATTAAATTCCAGCGAGAATGCGAAGGCGAGTCGTTGCATAAATGCGCCCTTATACAATAGCAATTCAATTTCTCGTTCACTAGCTTTTACTTGGTCAGTACTAAATCTGCTGGCTGTTTCTCGCTTTTACCCGAACATGCATCTTTCGAATTGTGCATAACTAGTAACCATGGCAACGACGCGGACGCAGATCTTTTTTTACCTCATCACGACACGATTTACGAAGTGTGCGGCATGTCAGCATAGATTTACGACAACAAGAAAACAATTTTTGTTGCAGTAAAAATTATTTCTGAATGCGAGCATTCGATGGTTTATTTTCGATTCAATAACCCCGAAATACATGCCATGTTGATTTTGAATTATCGCTGCAAGCAGCTGTTTTATTTTGCCGTCATCTGTTCACTGCCAGAAGCTGTTCTTTGTGCGAGAATAGCAAATTTTGGAAATAGTGTAAAATGACAATGTCATAGCAATGTTTAAAATTACTGTTGCACTTTGTATTCGTATTGTGAGTTATTTATAATAGATTTAGTTAATGTATTGCCGCATGCATTTCGTTGAAACTGGAAACTAATCGTAAATAAATAACGGTTTCACTAGCAAATAGCGTTCGGTGAGCGAGAATGCATAAACGCACCCATAGGCCTAATCGCCGCTAATATTCGAAGCGTGGTGGTAGAATTTAGCAACCACAGTATGTAAAATATTAAATGTGGTGCTTGATTTTGACGTAAATAGTTGAAAAAATTGATAATAATCGTGAAACTTAGTAATGTTACGAATCATATTCTGTTCTAAATCTATAAGAAGCAATATTTTCATTGAAAATTAAACATTTACTTACTTTGGATGACGCTTCGTGACTGGCCCTGCAACAATCGTCAACTTTCACGGAGAGTTCTGTCGACATGTTTCTGGATGGTAAGGGTAGAAACGGTATATTCGTTTCAAATGTCAACTCCAGCATAGTTTTAGTATCGATAAATGTTCTCATCCCTGAGTTGCATTCCGAAGCTGACAAAATACCGAATGCTTGCGCTTATCACGTGTTTTTATCAGCTTCCGAATGCAACTCGGAGTTAAGAACTTTTTTCGATAAAAAATTAGGCCCTCATGAACGTCGTTACAATTATTATTTAGTGTAGAAATCCGTCTGAGGTTTTAACAAACTTTCGTGGTTCATTTCTACAGCGATTTTTTTCTACAATTTTTTTCTACAGTCTTGGCAAGTGCTGGTAAAGATATTGAAAATTTCGATTTTGTGGGAAATATATGCTTCGTAATGGTTCGTAATTTTACAATCCTGTCCATCCAAGTTCGACTTTCTTGTTGGTTACACTCTTTTATCCCCGTTATGACCTTCGTTTTTTAGTGTCTCAACAGGGCTAAAATTTAAAAAAAAAAAAAAAAAAAAAAAATTTTTTCTTCTATTTTAAAAGCAATTCGTAAGGTCCGAGAGTCCATTATTTTTGCGCCGGTTTATTTTTTATCTTGGCCAAGTTTTGAACAAGTTTGACATGGAAAAGTTAGTCAAAGAAGGTTAAGATGTGTCTTAATGACAGCTAGGTCAGTCCGCTCATAAAGAAAGCGTAGAAATTGAAAGTAAAACTATTTTCCTCGTTCGTATTTCTCCGTCTCGAAACCACTCCATAGTAATTTCCTTGTTGAATTTATATATAGAGATTCCTTGTAGAATTAGGTGCTGGAATTTGTTTCAACGACTTAAGTAGATCAAACAATGGTACAAGTGGGGTGACATGTAGAAGCACATTTTCTAGCTGTGCTACTAGTCTTCTTTTCATTGTCTAGATTAGGATATGGGGCCAAGTTGTACACCTGGTTATAGGTTAGGGGAAAACTTGGATTTTGAGGAAGTAGCATCTCCCGTAGTAGTACAAAATAATGACGTACAGCATCTAATGCCCTCCAGCTGTTCGATTTCTGAAGTGAGGTGATTTTTTTTTGGTGGATTGGGGGGGGCGGGGGGGGGGGGGTTTGCAGAAATGGTCAGGCTTCTCCCCTCAGTTCATCTCCGATAACATAAATGGTTTGGCCTAAAACTATTTCGGTTTTATGTTGGGATAAGCCTGAGCTGGCTTATTTTGAATTTTTCTTTTCCGAAAGTTACTTTTCTGTTTTGTTTCATTCAGTCAAACCTATGTAAATTTGTCAAAAGCTATATATGCATTGGATCCATGAGGATACTGAAAGTGTATGTTGTTTTAATCATAATGTTCAGTGTATTTATTATTTTTGTCAGGCAGTCATGTTTGTCTCTTAACTAAATTTTGACGGATTTGACGTTTCAGTAGACTATTGTAACAGATTTTTTTCAAGAGCTACTGTACGCACTTTCTTTTTTTTAATGTTACTCGGTAACAAGCAAAGATTACTCGAGTGTTAAGGAGTCGTAGCTGTATTATTTTTGTTGGAAATTCAGTCCCAACTCGCACTGCAGGGGGTCTCGAGGGGCCCTAGCAAGTGAGCAGCAACAGCTCCATATCCCCAAACCAAATACTCGTAATGCTATTTTGACTTTACCGAGCGAGATTTTTCGTGAAAAGGCTCATATGGAGGCTAAATTTGTTGGCTTCACTGCACGTCAAGTGGACAGCACTGGTTTCAACTTTAACTCAAGCCAACTGGTAAAATCCCGGGCCAACCCCGTCCGCACTGGACCCGTTCTTGGGCACGGGCTCAATCAGGGGTTTGTCGTCCTGTTGAAAGGGAAATCCCGACCCTGTGTTTCGGTTTGGACGTGATCGGTGACGTTTTGACCTTGGAGCACTGATAAACAATAACTAGATAAAAAGAAAGGTTTGGCAGTTTGACACGCTCCCACTTGAAGCGAGAGACAATTTTGCTAGTTAAATTCAATCGGAAATTTCTAGGATCTTTTACATGCCACAATCGACATGACCACGAGACACCACAGGGCCCTTCTCATCCCAAAATGTCAGGGGTGGCCGAGGTCAGGATCGAGCCGTGGACCTCTAACACACGAGATGGTTGTGCTAACCGATAGGCCCTTTTGCCCATGATAAAAGTAAAGCGGGATGAGGGAGGGGAACAATGACAGCTCCGAAAATGTTGTAGCGAGAGAAAATTGATTAAAGCTCGGGCCCTGGCTGCATTGCCGGGGTTCAGTGTAGACGAGGTATGAAAAGACTGGTGTTTTTTTGTTTTTTATTTTGTCTTTTTTAAAGGTTGGGGCCCAGACACCAGTCGGGGTGCAGTGTGGACGCGAGTTAGCTTCAACACGTAGTAGTTTCTATTGGCATCTTCGGGTGCAGAGAGGCCCACCTCCTAGGGATGGGCGATATTGCGATATTTCGATATCGCTATATACAACACGCGCGATAGTGTTAAAGGCTCCTCCTATCCCTTTAAGATCATAAATTCATAATGTTAGTGAATATTCTCCTGTCTTTCAGGATATCCTTCGGTAAAGACCTTTTTCGTTTTTAGTCTTCTGTACAGCCGTGCCGGCTGAGAAGACTTTTGCAACGACTTTGTCCATCCATCCGTCGCTTTTTTCAACTTCGCAACGGTATCAGATATTGACGACCATTGTTTACAACGTTAGATTCAGTGTGAGAAGTTAGTTAAATAACATGGCAAATTAAAACATCGTTACTTCCTCATAGCTAATATACTTCTTCGACGTAACTAAATTAAATAATAACATTTGATCGTCGAATTAAATACTAAATTAAATATTAAAATCCTCAATAACAACAAATGGATTTTAGCTTCGTTTAAGTAGTTTCGTCGCATTATTGCATGAATGAACCGTCGAACCAAATTCACCATTAGGCCTATCTTCTACTTACGAAACTAAAACTGCATTTTAAAATTTAGGCCTAAAATCTTGTTACCTAAGCAACGTCTAGTTGTTACGAATCGCTGTTGGCTTCATCAACAGCGTCTCTCTCTTGTCACTTCCCTACTACTACTACTGATCTATATAGGCTACGTTGCGCGTTACGTTGTAACACTAACTGTGTGCCTGAAGGCGCACCATGTTACAAAAATGAATAGACTTACTATACAATCCATATCTCCGTTACCTGCTACTTACGAATTAAAACTGCTGGTTAAAATTAGACCTAAAAGCTGACCATTACGCCTAAAATGTAAAACGGGCCTAAAAGCTGACACATTTTTTACCGGCAATTGTGATGGCTACTGTTTTTAGATTAGTGTAACAGAGAGAGCTGTTTTAGTACATGGTGGAGGTGTGCGCCTCAACATTGGAAGTGGAAGAACTGTACAGAAGACCGGAGCGACTAGGCAGTAGCTGTAGCCGCTTGTTCATTAAAAGCCAGCTTGTGTGGGTTTGTCGGCCATTGAAAGCTATCGACTTACTAGCATTATGCGTTTGTATGCATCTGGCCTAATTTGCTAGAATCTGCCTTTTACGTAATAAATAGCATAACAGATAATAGTAATAACAAAATTAAAATGTTTGTCATTATTTTAAGGCTCGTATTACAGACATGGTCTTGAAATAATCAGGTTTTGTAGTGCTATCATTTGCAAGCGCTCATGTGTTGCAGGCTCTTTGTCGAAGTCCTTGAGATTATTTTATTCTTATTTTACCCGGAAATGCCATCTGTTGGGCGTAGGTAGCTCTTTTGGCAGTTACGATGCTATCAGTTCAGTTCGTACAAGAAAATGAATCTTTGTTGTTGTACTAAACCTATATTAAGAAAATTGTTTTTCAAGTGATATATTTTTTTTAGTACTGAGCGACAAATTATAACAAAACAAAAATTGTGAAAGTTTAAAGAATAAAAGGCAAAAAGGAGTGTGGGGGAATATTAGGCCGCTTAAAATTCATTAAATGGTTTTCGGGAGTAGTGCAAAAAAAAAATCTCGATGGAAGGGTTTTATTCGGGATTCTTCAGATGCGGGCGATGGCTTTTTTTTGTACCAAACGAAACGAAATGAGTAGCTGACATTTTGTTGGGAGTACAATACCTATGTTTTAAAATGCCAGGATGAGCGTGCAAAAGTTGCACGTATGATAAAAGTCATTCTAGTTTTTAGTTGTGACACACCTCTGAACGACCCTTAGATTCATTTCTATGCGATCATGTGAATGGACCAAAGAGCTGATGTGGTCATCGGCTCCAGGTAACGTTTGGGTGAAAGTGCTAATGCGTGATCAGTACTTTTTTTTAGACAATGTCATAAAAAAACGTTTCATGTACTAAGAAAACACCCATGCGTGTGCTTCCGAGAACCAATTAACTTTTAGAGGCCTTATAAGCCTGTCGGTGAATAGCATAACGCTGTACTTTTTTTACTAGTGTATTCGGAAGGGTGCACTGGGTCCTGTTTTGCAATTCTGGGTGCAAAAATAACTATAATTAATACAGAATAGTTGCACGAACGATTTTTGGCCAAGGTGGGTGGTGTATACCCGTTTTGCTGAATCCAGTTCCGCCTAAGAGTCTTTAATTTTGGCGCCAGGGGAATTCCTGTTTCGTTAAACCATTTTTTCTGTCATCGTTCTTTCTACCGCGGTCGCCAGAAACCACAGCTAATTATAAATTCCTTCCAGGTAGAAAGTTCTGAAAAACATTTCGATTCGGCGCAACAGGATTCGGCAAACACCGAATATTAAGCAGTGTTTCATTTTCGGCGAAACTGGTAACCACCTGGAGGCAGGGCCTACTTGAAATGCCAAAAAGTGCATACAGTAAACTCTTAATACCGACCAAGCACACATTAAATACAGAAAATTAGTGAAACATGTGAAAAGTAAAGATTTCAAGTCCAGCCAACCAATTCCACATGCGGTAATGGTTGATTTCATTTTATGTTACACTACATTGTAATAGCCAAATAACTACGCTGGCTGTTTCATAAAAAAAAAAAAACATGATGTTGAGCGCACGGGTGGTGTTTGATGCACCGTTTGCAACTAGGGGATGGTTTGCTGCGGCATGCGTTTGTCGCCATAGGCGTTTATCCCGTCTGTATTTTTGCGCGTTTTGAATATTTAACCAGAGTTTTACTAATCCTTTTGCCTTAAAATTCCAGCGGTTTAACTCAATTACGGCGCTCAAGCATCGTGGTTACAAAATCTGTAGAAAAAAATTAAACATTTAAATTCAACATATTTTAAGGTATCTACTGACACGGTAAACTTTTATTGTAATTTCAGAGCGGGGTTACGCTACCTACAACTCAAGTGGTTCATCACTAGATGTCTACGAAAGAATGCATCCATCCCTACTTTGTTTGCGGAGTGGGTTCAAAAATGTCCTGATAAAGCGTGTTTGATATATGAAGACCAGACATGGACTTACAAACAGGTATGCATTTTTGGGTTCAATTTTATTTTATCTTTTGGTTTCAGCTAACCGTGCGAAGGGACCAGTCACTATTTTACTCGGCGGGAGGGGGGGGGGGGGGGCGTCGTGGATGGACCCTCACGAGGGGGAGATCATAAATTTTTAAGCCAGTCTGGGGAGGGGAACGTAAAAAAAAAAAAACACTAACCAAACTGGAGGAATTTTCAGCAGTCAAAATTTATGATAACTCTTTTAAGTTTCTGGGAGGACCCCCACGATGTAAGTATTTACAAAGTTTTGAAGCTTTCGGTATCAGTACTATGTGGTGTAGTTTTTTCAATAAACTTTCTAGAAAACCCTTGCATCCTGGATCAAGTCATCCAGGGGCGGGCTAGAAATCAGAAAATGTGGGAGGAAAACAAAAGATAGCGGATTTCTGTTAAAAAATTTGAGGGTTCAGTTAGGCTAAACCTCCTGATCTTTGTCTCCTGATCTTCCAAAAAATACCTGGAGGGGAAATATTGATTATCAATACGGTACTAATGACCACAGGGGCTTGTCACAAAATAAGATCCGCTTCCCTATGCAACGCTTATTTTGTGACAAGACCCTGTGCTAATGACAATGAGGAAAAAAATGAGGGAAACTTGCAAGATTTTTCCGGCACCAAATTTGATAAAATAGGTTGGTGGCATGACAATGCAAGAGAGATACGTTATTAATACTTGTAAGCAGATGTAAGCAGCTTGCACATAATTATCAGAATGCAATGTTGCCAGCCCTTAAGAATTTTTCCGTGAAAAAGTTTTCTTTTTTTTTTTTTTAAATAAGCCTTCTTAAAAAAATTATGAAAACCGGGAATGTTTTTAATTCGACGTGTCATCCGTCGAATTAATGCGGTTGTGGCCAAAAATCGGGTGAAGGCGATTTACGTAAGCCACATCTCCTCAAAAACCAGACACAGTTGTTAAATTCTGGATCCGATGGACTTAGTCATGCTGTGGGTGAGTTGCAGTGTGCAAGCTCAAAAGGTATTATGCTCTATAGAATTAAGTTACAACGTTTTTAGTGTGCTAACCTATAACGAAGACTCAGCGAAAAACCGTCGTCCGATAGTACACAATCAATGGATGACGTCAGCCCGACGTCAGCGTAAAGGTGTGCGCTCATTCGAAAAATTACCGCTGACAAATGCGTGTATCTGCGCATTTCGGCAAGTAAGCTCTTCATTATTGCGGTCGGTTAGAGGCTATACGTAGACATCGAGATGGCTCCTCTCTTATCGCGAAGAGCAATACAAAGTGAGTCGTCACTTACCTTTGGCAGTAATCTGGATGGTACACCCAATTTTCATGCTGGAATCTGAACGGTACATTGAATGCGAGGTGCTCATAGACTCTGCTCTTAATTATTGCGCTAGCCTCGCTGCTTTTCCAGTGCGATATATTACAGTATTTTATTACGCGTATTTGTGGTGTTGTTTCCTATTGAACGAGTGAGTGAAGCGAATGATGTCCTGTTTTCACGGTGGCGGACTGGCCAGTGAGGGAAGGGCGGGATATTCCTACTTGCCTCTGACTTTCAGATTTTTTAAATCCGTAACTGGAAAACTCAGTAAGTTTTACTGGTTCGATATCAGTTTTACCCACAGATTTAAAATTACAAATAATAAAAATAAAGATAATTATAAAACACTAGTTAAACAAGTACTTTGAATTGAGTAGCCTAACAAAAATTGGCCGCATGAAATTGCAGTGTTATATTCAATGTGGACTTTGTCACAATTTTCGTGTGAATATTTTAACGTTTGTTAATACACCTAAAAAGTGTAAATAAATTTAAAGTAGTCAACCTCACGTATCGTCAGCGCAATATGATTTCTCCTACTCCCCCCCCCCCCCCAATTAACTGCTTAATTTACTGAAAATATGGTGTTCGAAGATTTAAAAAATGTAAAAGTCTGATGAACAAGAACAAAGAGAACGGGAAACTAAAACAACGAAGTTTTTAATGTTTTTTTTGTAAGAACACCAATATCACCGTCTGATGAAAACTTATCTGGTCAGTGATTGCATCGTTGCACACAAGATTCAGGCTCATTTGCCGTATCGTAGTAGCAAAAGTTAGGAGACATTTTTAAAAAATATAATGTGCAATATAGTAGATATTCTTCAGTACACCACGCATTCAAATTTTTTAGTAGTGTCATGTTGGTATGTCTGCCGTTTCAACTGCGTACATCAATTACACATTTTTACATACGACACATTGAATTACTAATGCAGTGTTAGTGCATCCTTGTTTAAATCTGAAATCCAAATGTTTACTCTAATTTTCGAAAGTTTGAGGAAAAAATTTAACTTGACTTGAGTGTAATCTGGGTGCCCATATGCCATAAGAAAAGTTAAGTACACCAACCAAACATTGAATTTTTTCTTCCCGATTCGAAAATTGGGGCCAACAATTGAATTTTAATTCCAAAAAATTGCTTTCATCAATGTAGTCGGGATGCCTTGCTGAAAAGGAATAGTTTTTCCCCCAAAAAATTATAAAATTAAGACCAATTTTTTCCGACTTGATATTCGATTCAGACAATTTCTTTTACTTTTTTAATACAAAAATAAATTAGGAAAAGTTTACGTGGACCGTGCTTTTTGTGGGTCGTAAAATGTAGTTCATCTTTTCAAGTTCTGGTTAACTCGGTTTTCTTATTTTAAACAAGAGTTAAATAAATACGGATGCAAACCTATTTACGTTGCGTTTTGGACTTAAATGTCAGACTGCGTGAGTGGGGAATCGAACCCACGACCTTTGAAACCAAAGGCCGGAGTTCTACCACTCACCCATACTGACATGGCTTATATGTACGCTTGTTAAATGCTTCCTATGGACGTTCCCTTTAAGGCCATGTCAGTATGAGTGAGTGGTAGGACTCCGGCCTTTGGTTTCAAAGGTCGTGGGATTCCCCACTCAGGCAGTCTGACGTTTAAGTCCAAAAGGCAACGTAAATAGGTTTGCATCCGTATTTATTTAACACTTATCGAGCCCAATTGGCTTTCTGTCCCGTTTAAACAGAGTTCACATAATCCTGGTAAAACCTGGAAAAACCTTGCTTTAAAAGGGTTTGAAGTTGTTTTTATGGGTCACAGTAGTTACAGGGGTAAAAAAATGGGAAGCTGTTTGGTTTGTTTTCATAATCGTTTAAAAGCACCGTAAGTCGCCTACTAAACGCCTTTGAGTTGTTAAAATTTATTCCATAAAAGCATGGGTTGGGCCGTAACAAAGTAATATTCGAATTTTTCTTCTGTCCAGGGATTTTGTTTAGCTTTAGGCATAACTCCATCGCGAAAAATTCGTCGTTTGGGCAAACATTCACGTACGTGATCTGGGTTCGGTCTAGTATCAACACAATGCCTTTACTTTCATTTGTTCAGGAATTTTCTATTTGTTCGTCACTGATCACCCCTCCTCCATGGTGTTTAGCGCCACGCATTTGCAGCCAACTTTCCCTCGAAATTCAGGCCCTCCTTTCCAAATCTGCGCTTCGTCGAAGCTCGGATACTCTTCGCCCAGGGTTTTATAGCTCATTTTCCTATGTCCAAAGAAAACGGGCAGCCACAGGCTCATCTTCAATGTAGCAACTTGGCAGCAGCCATTTTTGCTCTGATATCACTACTTTGATTGGCTGATACTTGGCAGGTTCTTTCACCCTTGTGGGTTTTGTTTTGGATAAGTTTATACTATATTGGGCGGTACCAGAAATGGTTCAGCCGGTGTCCGTACCAAGCATAGTACCCCGGTACTTGGTTTTCTTTGATATGTATGAATGAAAAAAATATACTATGAATATCTGGTATTATAGTGCTGTGGTGCCAACATCCGATTTTTAAATAATAACAAATTTTATTGAAAAATATGTTTGTTGATAATTTTAATTAAAAAAATAAAATCTTTTTAAAACATGACACGACATATTTGATTAATAAAAACCTCTTCTAAAAATTTGTAGTTGATGCTATCCAAGTAAAATGCAAATACTGTACAAACAAACACTGGTTGTAGCATCAAAATAGTGCAAATTTGGCTTCACTTTTAGCTTCCAATTTTACCATTGTTGATCTTTAACTGATTATTACACTGCTTTGAGCCCTACAACACAAGGAATGAATGAATTATTGTTATAATTTTAGTACCTTTTTTCATATTAAAACAATACCGGTATTTGAACAATGCATGGTATTTGGTACACCCAACACTAGTTTATGCAGTAGATAGATGATGTAATATTTTGTTTGTTGCTGATTGTTGCATGGCATCGACAATATCCTTCACGTTGCTGGGTACTGTGTCAATGAACCCTTCACTCTCTTTCATTGCTACCGTCCAAAGTGTGAAGTCCTCCCTCTATTTCATTGACTGGTTTTCTGTGTCCGCTTCCCAAAACTTCATTCATTGTTTAACGCTTTTCTGTGCAGTGGTACCTATCTTCGCCTGGGCATTGGTTTCGCCCGTGGTTGTTTCCCGTTTTCAGTCGGTGTGGCCTAAACTTTGACTGCAATAGGCAATTTTTATTCGTGTAATATTCTTCTTTCCTCATATTCTCTCCCCCGCACCCCTTCACCTCTCCTCCCAGCCCCTCTTTCCCTTCGTATCCACCTACCCGTCCCTTTGTTCCCTTCATTCCCTTTGCTAGGATGGATAGTTGAGTTAATCACTGCCCTCCCCTCCTTCTTTTGAAAGATTTTGCGAAAACTGATTTGAGCTCCATTCCAGGCAACCAAAAAAACTTGCCTTTTTTTTAGGTTTAGTTAATTAATGCGTATTGCTTCATGGTAACATCGCAATGCCCCGCCTCACCCCCTCCCCCTCCCCCTCTCCAGATCTCTTTTTAGTTATTGTAGCGGTAGACTGCTAAGAGCAGGGCTAACTTGCCCACTGCCCAACACACAGACTTTTCCCGTCCAAGCCCCCACCACACTCACTGCCGGTCTATCACTTTCGCTTGAGTAATCTGTAGCATGTGAAAAAAAAAATCCGTGTCCTTCGTGCATAACGCCATTTAAGACTTGCCGCTGAGATGACCACGCAGAGCAAATTATGGGGTTCCTGCGTTGTCTTTTTTGCTGTGAAACCTTGCTTTATAATGTAAGATGCATAGCGAGATATATAAATGAGGCCTATAAAATCGTTCGGTTTCTGGTAACGGGGTGAAAACAAGTAAGATAGGTAGGTTGGATATTTTTCTTGCAATAATTTTTTTTTTAACTTGGCATTAAAATGTGTTATGCTAATACCCTTTCTGTTTTTTAAAGTTATTTTACGGTACATATAATTTCAGGTTTATGTCAAGATAACCTAGCAGGTGTACACGTGAAACATAGAATTAAATATGGCTACAACTTTCAAACAACTTCAGGACAAAATAGCGTACACTGAATGATACGCACAGGCTTAAAAACTAAGAGTGTAGGTTTGGCCAACATCAGCAAAACGAGTAGGGATTAGAACTAGGTACAACTATGGACTAGGTTACTAGAAGCATGACATTTTTTTTTTCGTTAACGTGATGTTAAAAGGGTGAGCTGTTATTGTGTTACAGCCAACATAAATCTACCCATGAGTAGATTGATTGTTTGGGGGAGTTTAGGTCCGTAGAACCCTTCCATATTGATACGTTAGGGGCAGAAATTTAAGGCATCTAAGTTTGAAGTTTGTTGGTGTCTGATTTGCTTTGACGATGACTTCCTCCAGTTCATGTAAAACGCTGCTGACCCAAAAGGAGAGTCGCAAATTACGAGAGAGTAACTCACCGTTACAGTCTTATCTGCTCTTGACCGTAGGTTAGAAGTAGAAAGTTAACTAGATATCACATCTTATTTCTTTCAAACCTACGTAGGGTCCTGGCGGTAGTTGCGGCTACTAATTCCTCTCGTATTGCTTTGCCTCTGTGCTGCTTCGCATGCAAAACATTAGCAATAGGCTTAAGTAGAAGCAACTACCGCCAGGGTCCCACATAGGCGTGGAAGAGGTGAGATGCAATATACAGTTAACTTTCTAATGTATGGTTTAACTAATGTGCATAGCTGGTCGTCCAATGTCCAATGGGCTGTGTTTCTCTTGCTGGTCAAGTAGCTAGAGTATTGTTTTTTATGGTATAATTTTCATGGTACCATTATCTCGTACAGTTCATGTGGTTGTAGTTATGCTGGTGTGAAGCCAGGAAACAAGCCAATGTAGCTTGTACCGTATCTCAAATGTCACTGCTGCAGTTGAGTTTATGTCACAAAACTGCCACCTTCACTTTTCTGGAGCTCCCATCCATGCTTCGATAGTCCCGATCACTGCAGCATCCCTTGAGTATCACACACCGGTAATGCTGATTAATTAAATATGCATACGTTTACTAATTTTCCCTCTCTTCGCCCACATCACACACTCTCGTGCCCCTTCCCCCCCCCCCCCTCGCCCGGGAAACATATACAATAATTGACAACTTAGGGGAGACGCGGACTTATCGAAAACATTGAAGGGTCCCTTAAACCCAAAAAGATTGAAAACCACTGAGCTAAAGCATTGGTTTCTAATTTGTACTGTACGCAAATAGGTTTGCTGATATGGTATCATTTTCTAAGTTTGTTTGATTGTTCATTTCCTTGTGCACAAGGGAAATGCCACTTCAAATTCTCTCGTTTCATCAGCACAACACAAGAGTTGTTAACTGGCCAGTTTCCTCATGGGACGTACACAGCGTTTTCTTCAGGTGACGCTTGAGTTCTTAGTGGTATCCCGCAGGGGTCTGTACTCAGCCCACTATTGTTTGTGACGTACCGTATGGTGATCGTAAAAAATAGCTGTGTCATTAAATAAATTTGCAGATGATGTTAAGCTCAGTAACCAGGTATTGAACCTTGGCATTGCTGACTGTTAGCAGTTTGGCTGTGGCATGGTTGGCCAAAAGACAGGCAAGTACCCATTGCCCCAGAAAAGTCTGCAACCCTTCATTTTGGGTCTGGTAATCTGCTATTAAAGGGATACCCGGCCTGCCTTATAACATTCCACGTGCGAAATTACAGCTACGCGCAGATCATCATCCGAGCAATTACAGCGCCAAGGTCGGCTGGGGTGGTAGATGCGTTCCTCGCATAGCTGCTGTCACAAGTCAACGATTGTGTCGTTACAAACCGGAATAATTCTCGTATTTTAAAATCACAATTTATAATTTTCTAGGCTAGTGTCTTATAATTTTGCTTCGGCGATCTATTGGAATAATGAATTTTAATTTTTACTACATTAGTCTATTAGATTTTAGATCTCATGGTAATTATTAGAAAATTAGTAGATCAACACACAGAGATCATGAAACGTCATGATTATTGTACGCGCGCAATGCATCATATAGTTACGGGTTGTTCTTAAATATAGTTAACAATATTCAACAGAAAATCTCCTAGACGCCACATTTTAAAACGGTTTTTTAGCAAAGGAAAGACTACCGGTAAGTAAATAGACCTTTGGGGCCGTACTTGATCTGGTGGATCGAGAAAAATGGTGCTGGGAGGTATACCCCTTTAAATTACATCCTAGCTGATGTCACTGTGCCAGCCTCAAATTGTAGCCTCAAATTGTGGTAAAGATCTTCGTGATCTTAAGTTTTCAACACATTTTTATCATACTGTAAAAAGAACTAGGCTAAGGGCTGCTGCTATTGGCAAGTCTTTGCGGCCAGGTAACTATGCTTTACTTCTGTGTGCGTTTAAAGTCTTCATGCAACCCATCCTTGAATTTACATCCCATGTGTGGTCATCCTATCTGCTGGGGGACATCAACTGGGTAGAGTCAGTTGAGTGCATTTTTACCAAGGGTATCCCTGGTTTGAGATCACTGGATTATGCAGCAAGACTTGATCTGCTGGGTTTGGACTCGCTCGAGTTGAGGTGCCTGACCTGCCTCACCTGTGCCTGACGTACTTCATGCTGCATGGGATGGTCTGGGGGGATTTTTCTGATCTTTTTCATTTACGCCATTCCTGGTGCATCGGGAGCCACCAATGCAAGCTTATTGCTCATAAGGCTAACTTCAATTGTCATGTTCATTTTTTTTCTCATTTCGTAGTGAATTGCTGGAATACGCTCCCAGTATCATTGTCACTGCAATCTCGTTACCCACCTTTTGTAAAATGGTGGCTACGTGTAACCTAAAAAAATATCTTCGGAGATTCTTTTCCCTTTTTGACGTGTTACCCATTGTTACCAAGATCGTTGTTGTTATTTTTGTTTGTATTGTTTTATTGTAGGTAGTTTTTTTTTGCAAGACCCTTTTTGAATCCTGTTTCCTAATTTGTTTTGGAAATTAATTATCTTACCTTTGAGATGGGGAAATCATTCTGCGATTTGTGTCACTTGTCTTTGTATTTCTTCTGTGACCTTAAATGTATATGTATCTGAAGCAAACTAATGCTTATTTCGATTAACATATATGACTTTGATCCTGCCTGGCTGGCACAAAAGGATATGAAAAGTCTAAATAAAGGAGGGAAAGGGCAAACAAGAGTGAAACGTCTCATGGCGTAGCCAAAAGATGATGCACAGCCAGAATAGAAAGGTGATCAGTGGTCAGGTTGGGATTTTGCGGGATCCCCTTTTCCAGTTACTGATCATTCTTTACTTCAAAACCAGGAATTTTTCACAATACCTCGGAGCAGATAATGCCTATACTACACCTAACCCATGGACAAAGTTGCACGTTTATACTTTTTAAATTACGTGTATCGAAAATCCTTTCTTTAATCCTTGTCAAGTAAATTAATTGCGCCGTACCGTACCGTACCACCAACACGAAGGAAGACTTAATTGAATGTGGTTTTATTTAGGTCAGTTGATGATGTATTTAGTTTAAAAACCAGGAGATCACTTCCACGTTTTGCGGGGGTTTACGTATTGTATATAAAGTGGTAAGGATAGTGTCTGACCCATTCCTTTAATGTTGCTGTATGCCTAATAAAAGATGGCCGACATACAAAATATATGACAAAAATTAATAAATAAGTGGGGGAAAAACGAGTAAAGAAAAACTATTTCGGCATCCTCATCAATTCCTCAACAATACACTGTATGCTAGCTATTAAGCCTGTCTAACAAACTTATCAGTTTCGCAGTAACAATACAAGAACTGAAAGTACAACAAATAACATTAGTGTAGATGATCCCATACAAAAAGTGCGATTGACTCCGATTCACACTGATATACTGTTTCAATTTTTTTGTTAAGTGCCAACAGGCAGTAGGTTTGTATGTGATGTCTTTCCCATGACAGATTCTTTTTTTTTTCAATTTTGCATCTGCTGATTCATGACTGAATGTCACTATTTTTGTTTTAATTATATTCATTTGATTAACATATGGGATTACCAGTTTTTCAAGCTGATAGTATTTTTGTGTTTTTCTTTCCAGGTGGACGAATACTCCAATCGCGTTGCAAACTATTTTGCCGGCACCGGTCTCAAGGCTGGAGATGTTGTGGCCTTGTACATGGAGTCTCGGCCGGAATATGTTTGCATCTGGTTGGGTTTATCCAAAATTGGCGTTTGCACCGCCCTAATCAACTACAACTTGCGTAGTGGACCTCTTATCCACAGTGTCACTGCTGCTGAAGCTAAATGCTTGGTGTTTGGAGCCGAACTTATTGAAGGTGAGCTTTGCCATGCAAAATGAGGAATAGTATTTCAATACAGCAATTAAAAAATAAACCGATTAAACCCCACTAACAAAAAAACAAAAAATACATAAGAAGTTACGTACATGAGGAACAAAACCCACAAGCGGTTGTCATCTATGTTCGAATCAATGAACCACCTATGTAACATGTGTTTTTAAGCAGCAAGTTGATTAGGTCAAATACTCACTTTTGGAATGCTATATTACTTTTTAACAGCAATCAAAACTTGTGTTTGTCGATGAGAATACCTTGTAATGATAAAAACACTGGAAGGTTAATATTCCTCAGTAGGTATATCCATGGAAATAAACTATGGGTGGTTAACATTCCTCAGTATTTCCTTGGAGGCAAGGATTACATTGTTCAGTATTGCCGTGGAGCTAACGATGGAGTTTAACATTCCTCAGTATTTCCGTGGAGGTAACGATGGAGGTTAACGTTCCTCAGTATTTCCATGGAGGTAAACGATGGAAGTTAATATTTTTAAGTATTCGTGGAGGTAAACGATGGAGGTTAATATTCCTCAGTATTCCATGGAGGTAAATGATGGAAGTTAATATTCCTCAGTATTCCTAGGAGGTAAACGTTTTGTACTCCAATTCTCTCTAGGAATCGCACCTTCGTGGATTAGAATCGATTTCCATTAACAAATTTCGTGCCAACACCATTACACTCGCGAACATTTGCAGTCCTGCCTACCCTCACATCACTAGGTTGGTTCGACCCAACGTGTCTGACGAACTCAGTCGACTGTGGCAAGCTATACCTAAACGAAGTATAAAGATCAGTGAACAAAACATTAAAGCGGCAGTTTCGAATTCTGACTAACGATTCTGACTTTGATGTAATCTCTTCGATCTTTTGCATTTACCTTCTGAAGAAGGTGGACGAAGTTTTTGGAAGTATTTGTAACATCTGTTGACTTCCATAATCAATTTTCCACCGAAAATTCAGGGAACTGTGTTTCTTATTTGTGGTGTTGTGATGTTTTTTCTTATAATGGAGATAAAAGATGGAGATTAACTTTCCTCAGTATTTCCATGGAGGTAAACATTCCTCGGGTATTTCCTTGGAGGTTAACGATGGAGGTTAATATTCCTTAAAATGTCCTTGGCAGCCCAGCCAGAAGAATAAAGGATGATTCATCCTTCATCATCATGTTTGGCCATGAAAATATCGAGGAGTGTTAATTTCCACCATGGTAAAGGTGTGTCCTTAGCAGTAGTGGTGCCAGACTGCTCAATTGGAGAGTATTGGGTGAAGGACAATGAAAATGTGAAAATTTGAACTCTCCAGTAAAAGTATAAAAAAATCTGAAAAATTGACCAAATTGGTGAAAAAATGTTAAAAATTTACCAAATTGGTGAAAAAACGTGAAATTTTAGAACTTTTTATAAAAAAAACTTGCATTGTACATCAAACGATAAATAGGTGTATCTACGCTATGGTTGAATTTTGAATTAAGATAAAATTCAGTTTGAGGAGTTCGTTTACCTGCGTTAACCAGTGAGCCAGGTTGTTTGTTTTGTCAGTAGATGGCTGCGCAGGGTTCGTATGGGTCCTTGAAAACCTGGAAATGTCGTGGAAAATAAAAATTAATTCCAGGCCTGGAAAAGTCCTTAAAAAACTCGAAAAATCCCTGAAGTCCTGGAAATTCCCATAAAGGAAAATCACGTTTCTCTTTTCCATGTCAGACGACATTGCCAAAGTATATTTAATAAAAAAAAATAATAATGATTATAAAAAACGAATTGTAACACCAGTGGCAGTGCATTTCACCAGTGTCATTGTCATTTAATGGAACCCACCCACAGTGTTGATCAGTTTAGAAAATTGGCAACCGCCTACTGCAGTGGAAATTCATCGACCGTATGAGAATTTTTACACTTCAAGTGGTGAAAACATGTAAAAATTCTCATAGTGTTGATCAGATTTCTTATTTAACAAATTTGTCTTTTAATTGCCACTTTTTTTGAAATTCCAAGTTTCTGACCCTTGAATTTTCATCAACCAATCCTTGAAAAGTCGTGGAAAAGTCCTGGAATATTAAGGGTACAGACAAGTACGAACCCTGGCCGTGTGATTCGCACTGTGTGAATGTGGCTGTGCTGTTGTTTGAGGAGACACCCAAAATGCAATGTGCCATGCTCCCGAATTCGGTGTGCTACTGAATGAGTTTTCGTGCTTTGGAAATAGGTTTATTAAAAAAAATTGAGAAAATAAGATGGGAAAAATGTGAAAGTATCTCAAATTTATGTGCGAAAAGTGTCGAAATAATGCAAATGTGTGAAGTGAAAAATTTTGAAAAACTAATGACCCCCGGTGGCATCGCTGAACTGCATATTTTATTACTTTTAAAGGTTAAAAAAAATTGTATTCTCATGTTGAGTGCTAATTATTATATTTTTTATTTAGTGAGTTGTGTTTATTAAATACATGGTATGGTTATTTCATGAAACGAAATGCTTATTTCAGGATGTAATTGTATTTTTATGAAAATTAATTTCCCGGCGATTTTGACGTCTTCCCGTACCTAGGGCTTTCCCTTTTACACCAACAGTAGCAAATAAATTTCAAACGTGCAAAAGGAAAGCTCTACTTCTGCTAAGAGGTTCTGGCGTTGATTTTCAAAAAGTGGCAAAAAATCTCTACATGTTTTGGTTGTAGTTGTGTTGGTTCTAGTGGCACTAAAGTGCAAAACACGAGATTTTGGGGGCTCTTGTAACTTATTTTGTCTACCTCTGGCAGTCGTGTTAGTTTCATTCTTTTCTAAAAGATGTGAAGATGTCCAAACTTTTGGTAAGGCTTATCAGTCATAATACCAGAGTGCTTCTATGAAATAAATAATTTGTGTGTATTAGCACAAAGGTCCTTTCCATATTTTATTTACTGGACAGGAATTACGCGCTAAAACAAATTATAGATTGCATAAAAGCTTGAGTGGCATTCTTGTCTTCTTTTCGCATAACAATTCTCGACGTAATTTCATTTTACAGTTCCAATTATGATTTACGATTTTAATTTTCGATTTCCGAAGTAATTTTGATTACAATGTTTAGTTTAATATGTATATGATGTTTTTGTGTATTTGGCGTAGCGACACTACCCCCCTCCCCCCCATCGCATTTTGTTATCCTACCTGTAATTTCGTTTGCTTCAGCATTGGCATTTCGTATTCAGTAGGCGTAAACGTCATTTTTATGCCGTTCGTAAACGAAGTTAAAACTCAACGCTCCGAATCCTCATGAGAAGCAGTTTCGTATTTTCGTAAAATAAAATAAAATACTAAGCATTAGCAGCATAATTCTAAGCTAGCTTTAATCGTGTTAAAAATTATACGAATGCAAGTTTATAAGTAGATTATGACCTTCTATCGACTGAGAATCTGCTGGGCATTTTGTGCTCATAAAAAAAGTACCCTAATCTCGCATCAACATTTGCAGTAAATAAAAAATAAAAATAAAATCCGCATGCCACATTTTCTTTGGAAAATTATTTACTTTGTGTGGCCTAAGTAAAAAAAAAAAAATTAAAACAGTGCTACAGTGGAGTGTAATACATCACTAAATGGCACTCTGAATTTGTTGCTAGGTTATGTTAGGCTTAACAAAGCAGCCACTTCCAGCACTACTCATTCCCAAGATCAACAGAGGAGTGTGCCTAGTGCCTTGTGAGGAATGCGATGTTGTTTACATTGGCGAGACAAGGAGATGGATTAACAACCGTGTAAAAGAGCACATGGCCGACACTATGAGTGAAGTGCAAGAAAATGGCATCGCATTCCATCACACTGAAACGAGGCACAATATCGGGTGGAATAAGATCACCACCCTTATTAAATCAAACTCAAGTTTGGACCCCCATCACTTACCATTTCCTAGAATCGCTTCCCATCCAGCACGATTGAAAATGTGGCATTCCCTGATGAATCTTCAGTCCCCCCTTCATTCCCACGTATCACACACCTGGTGCACGACAAGGTTCCACGCAGTTCTCACGTCGTTGAAACACAAGTCTCCAAGTACCCATGATGATGTAGGTAAACAAGAACTAACGGCTTAATAAAGCCGGAAGAAAACTAACGCGAGTATTTTCCAGTATCTGTTCGGCAAAAATTTGCCAAACTCTGTGTTAAGTGTTTAAACATACAGCGTACTAAAGTCCAACATAATGATTTCCCATGTTCAAAGTGATTCATCGCACAGTTTCTTTCAACGAATGACACAGTGCATATTTTGAAGGCCTTCCGTCTTGTCTTTGGTAGGAAAATACATACTTTTGTTTGAAATGAATACAACACAAGTATCATAACATGTCGACATTGTAACGTTTGAAGCGAGTGACTTCTGGAAGCGGTATCAACTTCAGAAATTGCGCGTCCTGTTTTGCATTACAGTGCATCGACCAATGAAAGCTACAGGATAGTCCCTTACTAATTTAGCTTCAAATTTAGCCAATGAACATCAATTTACAGTGATAACCACAGTAGCTTTCCAAAGCTACTGAAGTGTTATCACTGTAAGTCAGTTGCGATTGGACAAGTTTAGTACATGTTTAAGAAAAGAATTTGGAAAGAAAATCTGGAAAAATTTGGAAAAAGAAAATCTTTCCAGGTAAGTCGAGGTATGGTGGTCGTTTCGTGGAAGAAGAAAAAATTTCTCTGTTAAAGGCTTTGTTGCAAATTTTAATAACATATGATGATACAGTTTACTTATTAAATAAATTTTAAAATGTACCCTTTTATCACTTTTTAGTTAGTTAAATTAGGCTTGTATTCATTAAGGCTTTAATATAATTTGGGTGTACGTGTTATCTTTAAGATATTATTAATTCCATTTCTTAATTCTCCTTGTTTTCAGCTGTGAAAGAGATTCAGGTGCAGGTAAACCACAACTTCCAGTATTATTGCTCCGGTGTATTTGAAGCGAATGCAACAACTGCCCATCCACTTGACAGATTATTAGATGAAAGTTCGGTACAATCGCCACCAAAAATCGTCAGTAAAGTTACAGGTAAAAAAAAAAAATATTAGTTTACCAATGTGCACAATCACTACGTTTGGATGCTATGAAAGTACATTGTAGAGATGCGTATTGTGTCCTTGCTGCACCGTGAGCATGTAGTCTTCCGTGTGCATGTAGTCCGATCTGTTTCTTACTGTGGTTTTGTTTCGGGCCCATACCCAGAATTTTTTTTCTGGGGGAGCAACCAGCTTATTTCACCCCCCCCCTCCTCATGCTGTAGTTGTAGAAGGGAGGGGGTTAGAGAATTGCTCCTCTCAATTTTTTTTTTACAACTTACAAATTGATCTGAAGAACTTTGAATGCTAAACGACATTTTGGTACACCTCAGCCAATTACGCACGATTTCCAAAGTGTAGATACAGCAGTAGCTGCGAATTTCCTACAGACCAATATTATTCGCTGTTCGTTTGTCTTCATGTATGATTTTAGCTGTTGGCTAATTTCCAATTTTCCTTAATATTATTTCCAGCGATTTATGTCTATTTATTATTCATTCAGCTTAGCACTCGGTCTTGAACGCACTGAATTCAGTACACCTCCATGTTCATTTTAATTCGTGTCCATGTTCGGACACCAAAGACTCCTACATTCAAACGAACATGGACTTAGTGAATCCAGTGCGTACAAGATTGAGTGCTATGCCGAATGAAAACAGATCAGCAGTGAATTAGATCAAAATATTGGTCTATCGAAAATTTGCAGATATTGCTGTGACTATAGACAGTGAAAATTGTGTGTGCCGAGGTGTATCGAAACAGCAAATTGGTGTAGGTAGTTTGGTAACGAACCCAGGACTATTTTGTTAGCTTGTGACTTTGTTTATTTTTGTTTCATTAACTTTAAATTAGCAAAAGACTAATTTTACTTTAGCTGGTTGTTGCCAAATAAAAGGTAGGCGCACCAAAACTACGACTTAAAAAGTAATTTGGCTCTGCCTGAGGGATGTAGTTTGATGTGTGACCAATTTTAAATCTGGATTTGATCCTTAGGCCTATTGATTCAAGGAAAAATAACGGTGGTAGGTGGGGGTGGGTCAGACAGTTGCCGTCAACTACTAATTCCTGATTTTTTACACTTGCAGAATGGTGTAAAAATTGGGGTATTTTTAATATTTTCGTAGTTCTTTTGGTTTACCAGTATTTAATACTACGTAATCACAAATCCTAGTTTTACGTTCTCCCCCTCCCCCGATCCCTACAGAATACAAAACGTGTAACTGATTTTTTACTTTAACCCTCATAACAATCGGCTTTGATTTTCTTGTTTACCCTTTTTTTTTTCATGAAATTATGGATGCAGAATTTTTCATTGGTTTTCAATAGTTTTCGCTACATTGATTTAATGTTGTCTGCCAAAACAGAAGCAATGTCACCATTTCTTTCATTTGCTGTTTTTTCTAGGCTTTTTTGTGTGGCCTTTTTTTTACTGCTACGTTTTGTTTTCAGTGCCCGAGAAGAGGGTAGTAAAAAATAAAGCAATTTCAGGGATAATACAACTCAGCTTGCTGCTCCCATTGCAACGGCAGTACAATGGGCTTCGCGGCTTGGCTGTATCTACCGTCCTTCATCTTCATCTTGCCGTTTAAACTAATCCAAAAAATCTGATCATGCAAATGAATAGCTGGCGGTGTCAGTTTATCTTTGTAACCTAGTATGGTGTCAACCAAATATAAACATTCCAAAAAAAGTATTTTCTTGCAGAATAAAGGAAAATTAAGTTTTGTGCATTATTCAAGTATCATTTGTACACCCCATTGAACATTTTGGGAGGGCATATTAAGTCAGAATGTAGTTTTGGAAGCAGTTCGTTGTAATGTTCTAAATGCCTGCCAACTTTGCCAACAATAGTAGTTGGAGCACTGATGCTTCCACAAATTTTGGATGTACTTGATGCTTCCAAATATTTTGTCTTAGTGTTACTCAAATTTTAGTTATTTCTGAATCTGAAAATAAGTGTAGGAATCCAGAATGGAATCACTGAAGTGGCATGAACCACACATGTTGTACCCCCATGTGTATATTGCTCTGCACCCCAATTTGTGTTTAGGTTTTCCATAATGATTGCTATGGTTCTATGACTAATAGATACTTACATAAAAATACCCATATCTTTGTACGTAACGTTGATACATCATTGATGCAAAACTGGATAGAAAATGTGTATCTGTAAGCTGTTTTGGTATCGAAGTTACTTATTTGCTCTCAGATAATCATTGACGCAAACTGGCTATACATTTTGGACTAGCCGTAAATTCTGTATTTATGAGCTGTTTTGATGTTGAAGTTATTTCTTTTCAGATAAACTGCTATATATATACACATCAGGTACTACAGGTTTACCGAAACCGGCCATAATTCACCATACTAGGTAAGTACTTCCAGAATGTTTATGGGCGTGTTTTTTTTTTATTTGTGGTGTAGGCGTGCATGCAGAAAGTTCCTAGTCATCCCACACAAAATTTATGTACACCCCTGGTTGGAATTAGTGTACTTTATGAGAACTGTGTGTTTCTCGGATTTTGAGATTTAGTTCCAGACCATGTAGTATACATACTTACTGCTAAAAGTGACAGGTTCTCTTTCACACAGTAACAAGGTGCTACAAGGAAAAATAAAAGTGGGAAGAGGGAAACTAGGAATCGTGTTGCCATCCCCTCTGAACAGAAGTCAAACCTTGGTACAAACTTCAATAAACCTTTTGTAGATGTTGGACATTTTTAGGGAATTTTTTGCAAAGAGAATGAACCCCCCCCCCCCCCCAAAAAAAAAAAATTATACTCACCAATTGCGCAGAGAGCTGGAAAGTAGATTTATGCACAGAGATAAGACAATTTCTCACTTCATCCATGCCAGTCAGGTGTATTAGAAACGTTTGGAGCCGCAAGCTTCATTAAAACTAAAAGTGTTTTACATCCGGAATATTTACATTTGCAGGATAAGAAGTTTGCTACACTAAAGGAACTAGAAAGTGAAGGTAACAGTGTTTGTGAGTTAATCATTAAGGCAACACAGAGCCACAGGAGAGCTTGAAACCAACATTGGCTTGGTGTAGATCAACAAAAGCTGATAACGCTAGCATTAAAAAGAACAGCAGCGCGAGTGCAGACAGACAGACACGGCTCCGTCACAGAAAACTATACTGCACTACATTGTTATTTCCAGGGATTAGATCGAAGAGGATTTCAGGCAGGGAAGTACACTTCCAAGGTACTCGGTAAGCCTCATGCAGCTCAGCAGCCTGCCAAGGTTGCAGCTGAGGGTGCAAAAGGCGAAGTATCAGAAGGGACTAGACCTAAGAAGCCAGGAAGTGAATGTTTCGTTTGTAGAAAGTATGGACGTCCGTCCGTGCTAATTGTAGGGAAAATGTTCCAAAAACTGAGGATGCGGGCCCCTTAACTTACCGCCAGTGTAAGGTAGCCAATCTCGCAGTAAGGGCTAGCTGAAATGAGACAAACTAGGTTTGAGAGCAGTAAAACATCATGAGAGCATGCATTCGTGAGTTGCTCCGCGAGTATCCTGGTGTATTAGTGCTAATGTCAGACGTATTAGTGCTAATGTCAAGATGTCACTCTACCCGGAACTTTTCCCGCTTAGATCAGTTAAGGCGAAGCAAGTTATAAGTACACTTAAATAGACAGTGACACTGTGAGTCCTACCTTCCACAGAGTGCATACGGATCAGGGATCATCTTTCTTTAACAATGCAAGTGGCAATGATGCAGTCACTAGGGATTAAAGCAGATTTTTACAGTACCCATCACCCTGCATCAATTAAAACGGAGTGAGAGAACAAGGAAATAAAGCACTTCCTGCATGCTTTTGCCGGAAATCTGTCAGATTGGGCGGACAAATGGGAAAATTTGCATACTCAGGCATATAACATGGTTCAGCAACTGGATTCAGTCCGGCTGAAAATGAACTGGACGAAACCTACCCTTAGACGGATCAAGCAGACACATTGAAAGGTACAAAACACTCAGAGAATGAAAAGAAATGTGCAGATCTTCAGAAGATCGTAATTGCAGGTTTCAAGGACATGTGTCAACAGGCAGTTGTGTCCATGAAGAAATCCAGAGCAAGACAGAATAATTATTGCAACTAGAAACTTGGTTGTCAAGAAGACACATCAGGTAACCAACGCAGTAAAAGGCGTTTCAGACAAGGGATTAATGTCACGGTTTGAAGGACCTTTCATTATATTAAAGGAAAAAGTCTAAAGACGTTTCTTTAAATTAAAAACAAGCAAACTGGCGAAATGTATGGACCTGTTAACACTGAAGCATACCACGAAAGACATGAAGATGATAATGTGAACAAACCAGCTGTAAAAGGGCCAGCACCAATAGAGCGTGTGGACAACACAGTAACAGACAGATCAGTACGGCTCACCGGGGTTGAATAAACAACATATAAACAAACAGGTAAACCCGGGAATACAAACAAGCTTCACAAGAAGCAACAGCACTGGAAAACCTAAATGAGTGCCAAATTTAAGTGGAGGACAATAAAAAAGCAGAGGGAGAACAGTGTATTAATGAACTGTTACCACCAAGATGTAATTTGTGGTAACAAGAACAACAAAGCTCTGCAGAAGCTGAAAACAGCAGAAGTGAAAGTTCGTTTTAAGCAGAAGTTATGAAGAAACATTTAAAGAAATTTCAGCGAATAGACAGATATTTGGAAGTTGTCAGATTTGTGGGAAAAGGGAAATCCATAATGTCTGACGGCCCTACAAATGCAGCGCAAAATGAGTTAAAAGTATCTTGTTCAAAAGGAACACGAGTTTGACCATTAGCCCTAACAATATCGTGGAGACTATGGGCCTTTCAGGATTATAAACAGAAAAAGCCAATTTCTGTACGGTTTGTAAAACGTTGCAGATAAAAATTATGTGCGCCAGCATGGGCAAGCATATTCGTTAGAACAGTGTGTTATAATAATGAGGTTATGCGTAGACATGCAGGTGAGGGATGAGTGCACACTTCTGCAGGGAGGAAGGACCGTCACTAGCACAAAGGGCCCATTTCATGGACAGCCCAGGTCAGTTGGACTCAAGGCAGCAATGATGTAGGAGGCAAAACACGTTGCTTGAGGCTGTGTTGACCTCAGATTGAGGTCAAGGTAACTAATGACAGTACACCTTTAACCATCGTACGAAACTCTTCAGTATTTACAGAAAACGAAGGCCAATCCTTACAATTGTTGTGAAAACCTCTGGAAGGAAAGTAACAACAAACGAAGCTTCAGATCAAGTTTTTTTACTCTCCCCTCTTCTCAAAGCATGGGTGTGGCCGGGATAAGGAGTCAAGATAGTGGGTCATGTAGTGGCCGAATATGGGACTATGAAAGCAGGCTGCAAAATTGCCAACAAGACCAGCACAGGGAGAAGTGTTGTTCTAAAAGGACCCAGGAATAGGACTCAACTTTTTAAACCAATGTTCATAAGCTTAGAGAAAAAGAAGGCTGCAAGGAACGAACGGAGGAGGGAACTAACAGTCTACCGGGGTTTCTTTGGTCCATGATGGAACGGACAAAAATGTGATAATTGAGGAACACCAACAACACATAGATCAATTAGAGGACCATTGGCATGGCACAGATGGAAAAATAAACAAGCAACACTTGATGCAAGAGGTAAAAGGTAGAAACAAGGGTTCACCAAAGAGAGGCGGACAGCACGTAACCATTGTGTAGCTATCCAACATGCCACCACCGCAGCAAAGTGCAGGTCGGCAAAAATGAAGTACTTCTTTTCCGTGCATTAGCCAAGACCAAAAAATCGCGAGATTAAAATCAGATAAGTGCTACATATAACACTTGGATCTCTTAATAATTGGGTAGATAATTAGATTAAAAATGCACGTGGTAAAAGTGTCCAAGCGACTACTGTCCCTTTGACTGATGAGTGTGTTTCAGGTGCCCGCAACAAAATGTCTGCATTCAATCTTTTAAGCGGGAGCTACTCGGCCACATATCGGAGTTTATGCGATGGCGCGGCTTACTTTCAGGATTGCATTTAATGGAAGGAAGTAAAGTTTGTTAAAACTCTTAATATTAAAAAGGTTGTCGTATAATCGCAAGTGAAATGTGTAGTAATTTTTTTCGATTTTCAACAAAAAGATCCCTGCAGCGCAGTATTTGGAGTGGTTTTCAAGGAGTAAGACAGTTAAGTCTGGATCAATCCCTTAAAAATAAGGATCTCTTCTAAAGATGGGTTAATTTTGTTATAATGTTGTAGAATGATGTTGCTCTTTTTTTTGTGGGACTTGAATTATTTTTACCCCCCCCCCCACACACACCCTCCAAACTTGAGTAACATTCCAAAATTGCTTAAGCTTATTTTTTGTTGTCCAGTCTTCTCTGAGTAAGACCTTTAAATATGTGTAAGACGCTGTGTTTCTCTTCTTTCCCACCTAACCTCATGAAGCATTAAGAGTGATGGTACAACTCCCCTTTGTAGCCTGCTGCTTCTATTGGAGCACCCTGTCCCTCCCCTCAAATCCACAGATTGTCGAATTAGCCTTCCCTCTTCTCAGAATCTATTGTTGTTTGTTTCTTATCGTCTTGAAAATATAATAGCCGCATGTGGAATTAAGTTTGCATAACATTCCCTCTCCCCATATTCTAATAAAAGTTCCTTTTTGGACTTCACCGAGTTTGAAAAAGACCTTGAATATATGTATGGTATTGCGGTTCCTCCCCTCCCCACTCCCACACCTCCCCATATGTGAAGCAACAAACACCTGTTTTCTTCCTGCCTCTTCATTTATCTTCCAACAACGTTTGCTGTTTAAATAATCTCAGATGAATATTATCTACAAAATACGTTTGCCCCAATTTGTATCCCCTCCCTCTACCAAAACGTGAAGCATGGGCTGAGTATTTTCCGTGTCCATGCTTAGCACACAAGTGACGAAACTGTCATCTAACCTACATCTTTCTTTGCGGGCATCGTGGGAAACGTTATCACCCAGTCGTCTGGGCTTTTCTTATGCTGCATGTTGATGCTCTTAAGGTCTGTGTGACCAACACGTTAATTCTTGACTTAGTAATCCATAGTTTCTTTTTTTTTTTTTTTTTAGATATGTGTTTGCTGCAGCTGGTCTGAAGGTGATGCTGCAGTTGCGAAAAGATGACATCCTTTATAATTGTCTTCCACTTTACCACTCAGCAGGAGGCATGTTGGGTATTGGTCAATCATTGATATTTGGAATAACGTGCGTGATTCGCAAGAAATTTTCTGCAAGCCGATTCTGGGACGATTGCATCAAATATCGTTGCACAGTAAGAAACTATACTAGTATTTTATTTATTTTAATATTATAGCTGTGGCACTGTGCTGGTTAGCCAAAAAACACGGTTTACCAAATATTATAATTTTCTCAGTTAACTTTCATTTTCAGTATAACAACTATTGGTCAGAATGTTGAATTTTTTGCAGAGATATTCACCTAGTGGTGATGCGGGACCATTAGTAGTATAATTGTCATGGGAGCTTCTCGTGGCAAATAAAGCAGACATAATTATTGTGACTACTTTTTTAGTCAGTCTTCGTCATCATTTTTGTTTGCGTCACCTTCTCTCCTTGTTCTGCTTGGACCCCGCATGCATAGCGTTGGTGAAAACCAAAGAAAGCCAGTTGAGATAACTGGTCAGGCCAACACAGTTACTGTCATGGTGTCCCATTACTTTTATCGCTTTAGTAGCTATTTCATTGGTTGTGCAACAATATTTTGCTTTATTTTTCTTCCTGCCATTGGTTCTGTTGGTTCATTGGTTCCATTTCATCCAGGGTAATTTGGCCGCGTTTCAGTTTCGGCTGGGTTTTAAGGTTGCGGAAATTTTTGGTATAGCGCAGGAAGTTGTCTTGCGAACAATGCATTGGAGGGATTCAGTAGTTGTCGAATGTAGGTGAAGGCCACTTTCTTGGGGTTTTGGCTAGGTTTCTTAGCCTTCTTGGGTGGCAAGGCATTCTGGTTGAAGCTCTTTTAATGGCTTTGTTTTGGGCATATGCCGGGTTGCCCTCTCACACATTTAAAGGCGGGTTGCTACCAAACTAAAGTTTGTAGCAGGTAGTGCCATCTAGTTCTTTACTTGCTCTTTGCAAAGAAAGTAATATCTTTTAACATAACAAACAAGCCATGAACCTCCTTAATTATTAAGTAACAACTTGGTACGTCATTGCGCACCTGGAAGCAGGCTATAAAGGTTAGTTATCTTACTGCCAGTAGATGGTGCCATTGTAGATTCTTTATATTACTGTATACTGTGGTGCCATCTAGTGGCAGTAATATCCTTAACTTTTGCACGAGGACGTACCAAATTTTACATAATAATCAAGGAGGCATGTGGCTTGTTTGTTGTGTTAAAAGATACTTCTTTGTGTATTACTTTGCGTGCTGCCACCAAGTGCTAGAGAGAACTGGATAGCGCTAGAAACTGCAGACTAATTTGGTGTCAACCTGCCTGTAATCGTAAGTTATTCGACTGGCTAATAAAAATATTAGGCCAATATTCAGCTAGCCGATCTTAGCTGACTATTTATGCGGCTGCTATAATTGGCGTAAATCAGTTTCAGTAGGTATAGGCTTAGCTTACACTAATTTTGGACCAGCTCGAGCTGGCAGGCAGCGAATAGCTGTAGTGACCATGTACCCTGATTTAAAAAATAAGTGGGAGCAAAAGTGCATCACTTTCGGTGGGAGGGAACACACTGTTCTGTCCAATGTTATCCTTAGCATGATTCTGCGGGTAGCGAGTGCCAAGTTTTTACTTCAGATTCGGATTTAGAAGGTTCAAGGTATCATTCACCATGTTCAACAAAGACAAAACCTACTCGTGACTGAGTGTGAAATTTTACTAAATCACAATTCCAGTATGGCTGGCCAGTAGATTTTTGGCGGCGGTTGGTTAATGGCTAGCTGAATAAAAATGAGGCAAATATTCGGCTGACTTATTTCCGGTGGCAACTAATATCGGGTGTCGTAGCATGATAAATTTGGCCCAGATTTGGTCTTGGATGTGGGGTTGGGATAGCTTGCAGTTAAAGGAGATTGATAGGATTCTTTTCATCTCAAGCTGATAATGGTGCAGAGTTGTTGATGGGGTGCCCAAAGCAGGAAGGGTTTCCACAGTTTGTGGCAGTCGGCTTTAGATTGGGTTGGAAGAGGACTGTTTTTGGTGTCTGGAGACCATTATTTCAAGAAAGGGCAGGTTTTGTTGGGGAGGGTGAGGTCTTCGTACCAGCCGTTAATGAGATCCAAGATCTGTAGGGTTTCCTGTCTTACACTAATTCTCACCTCCAGGGTACGCATTACCAAAAGAGTGCAATTAAAAGTCAATTACTGGCAAATTTTAGGTGGCTTGTTTCTGCCACCACCTTCAGGCAGAGCCTAAAGTTGTGCTCTACTCTTGCTTAGGCAGTTCTAGTTCGTGGAGGTGGTACTTCCCCACCGTCCTGCTGTGTTGTCAGGATTGGCAACAGTGGAAGGGGACAGCACCACCTCCACCAACTAGAACTGCCTAAGCAAGATCAGGGTGCACTGAGAAGCACACCTAGTTCAAATTTGTGAACATTATCGTTAGTTGAAGCAGTTGCTTGCAGAACTCCAGACTCAGGCCTGAAGAAGAAGATTGGAAACAAGCCACCAAAAATTTGTCAGTAATTGACTTTTACTTGCATTGTTTTGGTATTGCCTACACTGGAGGTGAAAATCAGTTTTGAAAACCAAAATAAAACGATGAATAATGTCAATAGTTTCGATTCCTCTCTCGATGGAAAAGATAGCGAAACGAATCTCACAGATGAAACTGAAACTTACTTTCCTTTTCAGTGATGCGACTGATCCACCACAAGTTAAATGTAGTAACTTTACAAGCAATCGTTGCCTGTTGGCCAACTCTGTCGAAACATACCCTGTACCTTATCTAATAAATCCCATCCCAACCCTATGATAATGATCTGCACTCTCAGTATGCAAAAGCTGCTTGCTAAATGAATCAATCAACTGCAATCTTACTTAACTATGCACTCTTACTTGTGAAAAAATTTTGGAAATGCTCCATAACTCATCAGTGCCCACTTCCAAAATTGTTCACACCACAAAGCCTCTTCCTTTGTAGCTGTCTACCTTTGTTTAGAGAAGTCGTAGGAGAAAGCTGCTTCAAAGCTAAAAGGTTGAGAACTTAACTGACCCCAACCTGGTAGTAACTGGACCTATACTACAACTATTGCCTTGGGGTAGAGATCTACTGGTATATTCCCTTCCACATATTGCTGTTCTCCAAACCTAAATGCTTGATAATCCACGCTTATGCATCATGTTGCGACTTAGTATATCCTACCCTACGTCAGGGTTATTTTTCTATGTTAAGGAAAGCAAACTTGATCCTGAGCACTCGGTTGCCAAACATTGTCCAAGATGCCAATGGAAGATGGTGTTTGCTCTGGTGTTTGCTTAGTCTTGTCCGTCGGCCAAGATTCAGGGATGTTGCCATCGAAATAGATGTCTTGGTGGTGACTTCTGCCTTTGTTGGAGATGAAGATAACGATGGTGAAATGGTATTAGAGGGTGGAGCAGGCTGAGGCTGAAAAGCTCCAGCGTTGAACCCAAGGCCATGCAGAAATAGTCTAAATTTGTAGTCTAACATTCAGTAGAATGGAGTCCCAAACAATCAGTAGGTTCTGCTCTTGCTTGTTGAATAGAAGTTGTTTGAAATCATAAAAGATTTTTTTTTCTTATTATTGCTCTGAAATATTGTAGTTGTGAATTGTCAAAGCCGGCGTTTGGTCTGCTTTCGTGCCAAGCACTTGGCAGCCAGCGTCTGAGTCGGGGATATAGCAAGTTGCAAATAGGTGACAAACAGTTGAGGAAACATTTCACCCATTATATAAATTTGAGAAAGATTCTGAAGATATCTTACCTCAATCACATAAGGAGATAAGGAAGATTTCAGATAAGTGGTGAGGAAAAATGTCGACCTTGTGAGAGCATATTTAGCCCTGGTCTCAGTAGCAAGTCTTCAAAGTCGTTGTATTAAGAAAACATGGTTTGATTAGGGTAGGATTGAAGAATCGGGAGAGGGAGGGGAAAGGCATGCACGGGTTACGATTTTCCGCCATCCCACACACTAATTGATAAAATGAAATTTTATGTCAGTTTGCTCATCAATGTAAATTATTTAAGGAAATAGTTGAAGTGGCGGCAACAACTCTTTCGAGTAGACTCTAATATGTAGAGTTGTGCAAGCTATTACAGACAAATTTTCTTTTTTATGTGTAGGTTGCCCAATACATAGGTGAAATTTGCCGATACCTTCTCTCTCAGAAGCCACGGTCTGTTGACCGGGAACATACAGTGCGCCTAGTGTTTGGAAATGGTTTGAGGCCGCAGATCTGGCAAGCGTTCGTTGACCGGTTTGGTATCAAAGAGGTTGGAGAGTTTTATGGAGCAACAGAAGGAAATGCCAATATCAGTAAGTAAATTTTGGTGGGTGATGACAAACAGAATGGCATGCAAGTAGATGCCTTAAATGCCCATTTCCGTAAGGGTCAGGGTGAGGGGCTTAATGGTCAGCACGAGTGTCTGTCTCAAGTGCGCAGGTCCTGGGTTCAATCCTGGCTTCCGCCATTGTGCATTTGGGCCCTGAAAATGTGTTTGTGTTCATGTCGTTGTGCCATGTAAAAGATCTATGGTGTTCCTTAGCAAAATTGTCCCCTCTCCGTCCCGAAAAAACCAGAGTTAAAAGGATCTTAATTCGACTGTCTTTTCATATTTGAAATGTTTTATGGGTAACTTAAATTAGGTAAACCCTCGTTTTTCTTTAGGGGAAAGCCACAATAAATATGAAACTGAAGCCTATCTCTGGTCCCTTAATTTTTCGCCATCTTCTACAAAAGTGTAGTTTAAGACTGTTTAAAATTGCCAAAAACGTAACGGCTGGATTGATTGCTATGGACAACAAGACCTAGATCTTCTATATCCAGGCACAAACCACATTACAAATAAAATACAAGGATAAAAAAAAAACTACAGATATCTGGTTTTCTTCAGCTTACAATCAGCCAACTGTTTTTCAAGAAGATCCACTCAACAAAACATCAAAGTATTTTTACAAAATACCATGCTTGATTTTTTTTTTAAACTATGAATCCTGTTTTTGTTTTTGGCAACACAGACCTAGTGATTCACAATCCACCAATGCCTTGGCCACGTACTTCATAAAAAACTATTCATCAAATTGAAAAAACACAAATGTCATTGTACACAAAAAAATTCTATGCAGCTCGTGTAGCCTTAGAGCCTTACAGGTAGCATTGAATTACTTAAATAGCAACAACACACTCCAATCGAAGGCTTCCAGCAATATCTGCGATTTTGTACTTTTCGTACCATTTCTGGTTCTAGTAATGCTATCCATCCATCCTCTTCCAGCATTCAAGCCTGACAGACGCTTCACCGTCATTCTTCATCAATCCATCGTCATATTAGAAAAAAAGTCCCAAATTGTCCTTCTGAAGAATATATGCAGAGAGCTGGTGAAATATTAAGAAACCAGATATTTAACTTTCATATTTTTATCTTAAATAAAAGGTCCTTATTTCCTTAAGCTGTGGATTCTAATGGTTCAAAATAATAAACATTGTAGAAGTGATTTTTTTTTAGTACTGTAGTACTTATCCTAGCTTATACAGTAGTTGTATTCACCTACTACTACTACTACTACTACTACTATTACTACTACTACTACTACTACTACTACTACTACTACTACTACTACTATACTACTACTACTACTTACTTGTTGTATTACTTATTTATATAACAATACTAGGGGAAGCCCGTGCTACGCACGGGTGGTGTTTGATGCACCGTTTGATTTCCTTCCTCATGTGTTTGTTAGGGAATGCGTGTATCCCGTCTATGTGTTTTTGCGTACCCTGGCTAGCAAACGGTGTTTGTCGTTTGCTTCACTCCCTCATTCAGCGTATCCCTTGTTCCGGAGTCCATACACTTACATTACATATGATTCTTTCGTGGAAAAATGGTTTGAATACGCGTTTGTACATGTGAAATAAATAAATACGCCTTTGTGCATATGAAATAATAAATACGCCTTTGTATACCGGAAATAATCACGCCTTTGTATACCGGAAATAAATAATCACGCCTTTGTACACCTGAAATAAATAAATAGGCATTGGAGACATTGTAAGGGAGGATTAAACAAACGAAGCTTCAACAATCAGCAAGAGGGCGAGCGGACTCATTCTTCGCACGGTAGCAAAGAAAAAGGGCGAGCGACCGACAATGAGAACGGATATGTGCTCTATCAGTTACTTGCGGCCGTCTTGTGGCGGCCGTCTTGTGGCCGTCTCGTTGCCGTCCATCCTACGCGACAACTCGATTAACAAACGAAGCTTCAACAATCAGCCAGAGGGCGAGCGGGCTCATTCTTCCCACGGTAGCAAAGAAAAAAGGCGAGCGACCGACAATGAAAACGGATATCTGCTCTATCAATTACTTGCGGCCGTCTTGTGGCGGCCGTCTTGTGGCCCTCTCGTTGCCGTCCATCCTACGCGACAACTCGATTTTATTAATAAAGATTGTACTGGAAAATCGGCAATCGACGATAACAGTGGTGAATGGAAGACATCTTGGAAAGAAATAAACACTTGCACCACCTATGAGACTAGTATTCATTTAGTCTACTTGAATTTTTGAGGATTTGTACCGATCCTCTTCATCAGAAATCACACAAAAAACTTTTCACTAAAACTACCGTTACATTCTGCGGCTACGACAAAATTTATCTGCTCATGCGCTGTACGACCGCTGATCTTTAAGCGTGACTCAAGCGGTCATCTCGATCGCTCAGCTGAGGTTTGTAGATTCTCCATTGGCACTCTAATTTTCGGATTAGTTCTGGATGTACAAGTCCATCTATTCGGTTATAGGTAGGTCCAGTGATATTCATAATGGGAACCCGACAGCAAGAGAAACTTTTTATAGCTAGCGATTCTAATGCTCTCAGATGAGATTCTTGTTTAGTATTGGATTTTGGGACTATTGAAATGTTTTGCCAGTCAACTTCGTGATTTGTATTCTTATGATGATGTGCTATTCCATTGAGTTTCTCTCTCCGTCAGGTTGCACTTATATGTTAAGTCTCGATTCAAGTGTTCATTTTGTTTCTCACAAATAAACTGCTTTGCATTCTTGGCGTGGGATTGCGTACAATTACTTTGGATTGTGTGCATATACTGTCTGGAGGAAATGTTACTCTGGGCTTTACTGAGGGTGGGGATGGGTTATTGGGAGGAGGGGGGAGGAACGGAAGTTTTAATTTTTCCACGGGTTGGATATCTGTGCGAGTTCTGAGGTTTACCTGGCAGGGTGGTATCGAACTCCCAAAAACCTCCAGAAAACCTGCCAGATAAACCTCAGAACTCGCACAGATATCCAACCCGCGGGAAAATTAAAACTCCCCGCCCCTCCCCCCTCCTCCCAATAACCCATCCCCAGATATCTGTCTATAACGAATATATCAGCATGCATTATAGGTTTGAGCAAGTAAGTTTCAAGTAAGCTTTGTTATTCGTAGTTGAGCAAGTTTGGGGCAAAAGAAGAATTTTTGGTAACTGACAAGGCATGTGTGGGTTTCCACTGTTCCTACTATACGTTAAATATAAAATTGTACGTTAAAGCATGTGTGTTCAAATATTATTCACTTTGTTTGTTTCCTACCAGTAGTTGGCGTTTTTGCCTACCTTACTTTTTTTTATTTACATTTTTATATGTGAACAGCCACAAATTAGTAAGGCTTTGTAAGGCAAAATACAAAGAATAAACTTTTAATGCTACAAAGTAAAAAGTAAAATTGTTTAGTGACTTGGGAAATGAAATAAACTATAAAGACCAGTTCGACAGATAAGTTCGTAGAATGTAGTGAGGTCTAGAACTACATTTTTGGGGGCCCAGGTAAACCATAAATAACGAGCCCCTTTTTCCAAATATCCAAAACTTAGAAGACATCTTAGGTATTTATAGTTTTGTCCTATCTCGCTTATTTTTTCATTTACGTATGTTGACCACTGTTAATGACCTCGTACTGCTTCGTCCCCCCCCCCCCTCCCCCCAAAAAAAATCAATGCGGGGTCCAGGACAGTAACCTCGTTGTATATGGAAAAAAAATTGTGTAATTGTGTAATTTTAAGGAGAGAATTAAGCCATGTAAGGAAGAATTCCCCAAATTATCCCTGAAAGAAAGACATGGAATCATTATACTTTGGTTAAATAATTGTTTACACTCGTGAGCGTATATCTTTTGTTTAAAGTGCCGTGCTCATATGTGTTCATTCTTTCTTTTCAAGTCAACATTGATAATCAACCCAATGCCATTGGATTTGTATCCCGCATCGCTCCATGTGCGTATCCAGTTACTTTGATAAGGGTCGATGAAAATACAGGAGAGCTACTAAGGGATAACAACGGACTTTGTGTCAAGTGCGAACCAGGTAAACTAGAACTCCAGTATACAGTGTAACCTTGATTAGCCGAACCATTTGGGAGCGCCTAGTGTCCAACAAACAAAAGCTTTGAATCGTGAAGCAGCTTTTAAATAAGTTAATGTGTTCAAGTTGAGACCTGAATTGTTTGTATTGGACGTCTTTTAATAATACCGTCAATCACCTATTATACGGCCATGGGTTGTTAAAATTAATTTGATAAAAAAAAAGGGTGGGCCATAACAAAGTTATAATTTAAATCTTATTCCTGTCCAGGGAGGGTGGTTAGGCCTAACTCCATCGCAGATAATTCGACCTTTATGCAATCGTTCACAAAATGTGATCTGGGTTCGGCCGTACATTAACGCAATGTAGTTATTCATTCTCATTTGTTCAGAAATTTTGTTGTACTAGTTTACTAGTTAATTTAGTTTGCTTTATGTATGAAGCTTTTGGTGCAGAAAAACCATGATTTTAAGGATATAAAACATTGATTTCCTTGAATGTATGAAGCTTTCAATTTCTAGCAAAAAGAATTACGATGTTCGATGCTTTAAGCTCAGAATTCGTGAAATAACCTAGTTTCAGCCCCCCCCCCCCCCCCCAAGTCAACAGCCATGGTAAAGTCACAGTCCACCCCCTAAAATGTTTTAAGGTCAGAAATCGTGAACTGTTAATAGGCAATTTACGGTAGCTATCACTGCCAACTTGTCTAATAAGACTAAATTTAAAGTAGTGATAGTATTCAACTAAAAGAGTGTACCAAGGTTGCCAGCTCCTTTTTTTTTTGGAGCTTACCTAATCAAGCCCCTATACGCTAGCAAGCGAGGTCGGCATGGTACGAATCCTCCTCATCACCGAAGCCCGCTTTTCCTAAATAAATTGGGCTGCGCATGCGCCGACTCTGACGTCATGTATTTGTGATCTCTGAAATCAACATGGCTGTCGTTGTCGATCCGACGAATCGACACAACTCTGGACCACCTGGACTAACAAACTAGTGAATACTTGTTATGAAACGCAAGTGGGACTGCTCCGAACGTAAAAATTGTATTTGGGTGTATTATGCTACAATTGGCAATGTGGAATTTACGTTAGGCTCGTTTGATAGCTGCTAGAAGAAACGATCGCGGTCCTATGCACAAGGCCAGCTGAGATAGTAGCTGCTTCCTGGATCAACTCTTATCTCAGCCAGCCTTGCCTATGAGCTGTGTGCTGCCACGCCTCCGCCGATGATTTCCGAGTATGTCGCACGCCGTTGCTGATGAAAAGTAATTTTGGCACGCTGCCGCTGCCCCCCGCCGTTAATTTTTCGGCGTGCCACGCCACTAGGTAGTTTTGCATTTTAATTCAAAATTTCAGTTTTCACTTTTTAACGAATTTTTCACGATCTGAGGAACCTTAAAACAAAAAAGGTAAGAAAGATGGCAAAACGAAACTCAAAACAAAGAAATGTTAAGTACTTACTCGTCATAGTGTGCTAGTTATTTTTCACATTCATGCAATGAGATTGGAGGTGTTAATGTTTTACACTTTTAACAATCTCCTGCTACAGCTCAGCCACCAGCCCTCAGTCGGTTTGCATGCATAGCATTCCCATCAAAGACCATAGCCATAAGTTACATTTATTTCTGACAACAATAAAAATTCCTAAACATTGTGATCATTCTGACTACCCCAGGACCTCGTCACAAAATATAAATATGTGTAGAACAGCGTTTTTTGTGGTTGTTGTAGTTGCTTATTTTTCCGTCCCGCCAAGTAAAACTAGGGTGCTGGTAACAGAAACTGCATACTGTTATTTAAACCCAAAAAATTTAGCATAAATAAGCCTAACTAATTACCCTTCTTCCCGCCATACAAAAAATCTTATATTTTTTTCTTTTTTGGGGCGGAGGGGAAGGTGGGTCCCACCCCCCACCACTGCCATCCATTGAACATAGTCTTAGCTTGCAAATTTTCAACAACAATATGTGTTATCACATATGCCGTACAAAATCAAGCTCCATAGATCACAGTTTGTTCTCGTTTGTATTTATTTGACTATATTTTTTGCTTTACTAAGCTCAAAGTGTTTACGTAAGGTTTGACAATGTAATTTCACAGCTAGCACTTTATCTTTTGAATGACTGATGTTGTTAAACATCTCCTGACGAAAATAATACCATTTGTTTTTCAGGTGAACCAGGAGAGTTTGTTGGTAAAATTGTAAAATCTGATCCTGTGCGCGATTTCTCTGGATACGTGAGCAAAGATGCTACGAACAAGAAGATTATTCACGATGTCTTCAGGAGAGGAGACACAGCCTTCTTATCAGGTAAGAGAACACTAACAAGGAGCCCTTCTAACCCTTCTAAGGAGCCCTTATTCTTTCTCTTTTCTTATCGGTAAGAGAAAGAAGGGCTCCTTGTTAGTAGCATTTTATGCTTAACTGGTAGTGACTCTTCATTCCTTAAAGGGAGAGTTATTATTATTTCACCATTGCATACCCAGAGTATTCATTGGTATTATATCCTGCATAAATCAAAGGCGAGGTAAAGGAAAAATTGTTTGGCAGTCAGGCTAACATTTTAAATGCAACAAAAGAAAGTTAAAATTATTTCAAGTAGACTTTTGCCTGCCCCGCCCACAATAATCCTTACCAAGCAAATTTTCAGATTATTTATTTTTGCTAAAGAGCATTCTTTTCCAGAGTGAACGCAAAGTGAAACAGCAAAAGTGATTTGGAGTTGAGGTTGTTGATTGTTTGCAACAGGGTCTGTACACGGCCTTGAATTCCTTGAAAAGCCTTAAATTTCAAAACCAAAAATTCAAGGCTTGAAAATTGGCATTTTTATAGCCGATGAAAATATACATTCCCTTACATTACCTTTTTTGTAGCAGTTTTCTCCTTTTTGAGCTTAATTCCCTAGAAGTTTGAAGGTTGGCTTCCCTGCTGGGCTCGTAATAGTTCTGCGCATGCGCAAGCTTGGGTCAGTCTATATAAGCAGACTGCGCAAGCTGAACCTCATTATTTCTCCTAGGGCGCTCACGCTAGCGTGATCACCCTTGAGCATTACGATTCCCGAAGATAGAGGAGGAACGCGCGTGCCGTCGAGTACCCGATTGCCTTTCAGGACAGTGGATGCGTCGATTGTCGGTTCCCCAGTTGCGTCTCCTGTCATCAACCCTCGCAGATCCACGTCCTACAGCGTCTAATACGGTTCCCGGTTACCTGTACGGTTCCCGATAACCCTCTGGTTGTCAATTACCTCTACGGTTCCCGATTACCCTCCGATTGCCTTGCCATGCATAAGACATAGGGCGCTCCCAACAAAAACGAATCTTCAAACCACCCTCCACGATCCTCGTCCTTGGTTCCCCTGACGCAACCGGCTTCTGAAGCTGTTAAAGTTTTAGAACTCGCAGCGAATCATGAACCTCTCGATTCCCAGTTACCACTGGTGAACCCCTTTCTCTCCGAACCCTCGGTTCCCCATCTTCTACATGACATGGTTACGTCTTCTCCGATTCCCTGTAGCCACCCTGCGCCGAAACGTGACATGCAAACCCTCCAGTTCCCGATTGCCTGTTGCTTTCCCAGCGCTTCTGATCCTTTGTTCCCAGTTGCCGGTGACGACCTGCTCTGTTTAGAAGTATGGGACGACGGATTTGATGTCACCTACACTCTTCTTGGGGGATCGGACCCACTGCCATTTGTACCACTCGGACCTCGGTCCCCTCCCCTCGTCCAACTCTCGATGCCAGCCACATCCCTTTCACATTCTCTGCGTGCAGGGCTGCATCTTTGTAGCTTGCCCGTTCCACCCCACTTGCGACGACATCGATTCCGATCCCCTTCCTCATCACGGTCCTCGGGTGTGGGACCTGGGGAGGGGGGGAGGCGACATCCACCTCTACAACTGTTAACATAGCTTCGAACTCGGTTCCCGGTTGCCTCTCTCGGTTCTCCTCCGATTGCCGGTTACCTCCAGTTGCCTGTCATACCTAGAACGAAGGGCGCTCCCGGGAAAGGATCCTCCATCTGCCCTCTATGTTCCACCTCCCCGGCTCCATTGACGCAACCGACTTCCGAAACTGTTGAAGTCCTAAAACTCGCTGCGGATCATGAGCCTCTCAATTCCCAGTTGCCTCTAGAGAATCCCTTTCTTTCGGAACCTTCGGTTTCCCTGCAACTGCATGACATGGTTACGTCTTTGCCGGTTCCCTGCAGTCAACCTGCCCCTAAACGTGACCTACGTTCCCTCAACAAGGAACTCGCTCGTGCAAAGGAAGCTTATGCTAGACTCATATTACAAGTCAAGAATCACAGGGCTGCAGCTAAGAATGCATCTTCTTCTGCCCAGCTTCCACCATTGGACCTGTCTTCCCGTCCCTCCCACAGCATTCACTCTGCCCCGTCATACACTGGCGGTCCCCTTTCCAGTTTTCAAGTACACAGCCTTATGGACTATTGCCTTCACCTTCAAGCGCACGTTGCCATCGATTGCCGATTACAGTTCAGTGAGTAGCCAACGTCCTAAAGTAACACTTCCCCGATTCAGCTGGTCCATCTCATCAGGTTTCCAGTTCCCTACCAACGATCCCGGTCTCGGTTGCCGATCCCATTCAAGACCCACCATCCTCAAAGACGATTCATATGATTAAAGGGCCCATACACCTAGTCGGGGCCCTGTTTCGGTCCACGATCCACCTGCCATCTACTTCTTGTCATCAATGCATCAGTTCCTACTAGTCGTTATATCATGATGCACCTTCGCTTTGAATGCAACCGAAGATTTTCTCCCACCCGCGACCCTCTGCGTACGTATCTGAACAGCCTCCACAACGCTCACCCTGTCGATTCCATATATTTGATACGAAGGAGACCGCCTCGTCCTCGATTCCCGATTCCCTCCAGGCCCTGGTTCCTGTATGTCAGTAGGTTCCAGGCAATATCAATTATAAATCCTACAACCTGTCTGTTCCGCCAATTCCACTAAAAAATCTCGGTTACTGCCTCAATCACGAATCTTAATATCAACACTACGACCTTAATGCCTCTCCTCTCTTCTGCACCACAACTCGGTTGCCACAACGATTACTACTTTACCCACGATTCACTGATTATCCTACCCTCGACTATCACTTTCTAATCAAGACATAGGGGGCGCACTGTACTCTGTCTCTTTGTCTGCTTTCCCGCACTTTAACGATACCATTCATCCCCATCACGCATCGCTACAGCATGTCATACATCGTTCCAGATTAATTCCCGATTACCCGGCCCTCGGTTCTGGGTTCCCGATTACTGATCCTATGTTCCTGATTCCCGATTATTTCCCGATCCACGTTCCCGGTTTCCCTGGACCAACCAGTCTCGGGGAACGCTTGAGTTTTTGCAAATCGTAATAGATTACAATCCACTCAATCCCGGTTCCAGTTGGGAATCAGTTCCTGTCTGAACTCTCGATTCCCCCTCGACCATGTAACACGGTGACTTCGTTCCCGGTTCACTGTGGCCAGTACCTACGATTCCTCAATAAGAGGCCTGCTCGCACGGAGGAACGTTACACCTGACTTAAAATCCAAGCTAGGTCTCGGACGACGGCTACTAATTTAGCTTCGTCTCTTTTCACCACGAATACTTTAATGTTCATCTCTAGCACAAGATCTGCCGCTTTACAAACGCATAAATATATAGACACGATTCCTGGGTCCGGTGGTCTCTCGCCCATCCCAAAGAAGGCAGTTTGCATTAAAGTGAATACACAACCTTTTCTTCTCTACAACGCACGCTGTTTACATTGCTACGAAGTAAGGACTCAGTTTCCGGTTACCTCTACGGTTCCCGATTACCCTCCGGTTGCCTTGTCATGCCCAAAGCAAGGGTACTCCCAACGACGGGTCTTCACTCCGCCCTCAACGATCTTCCTCCCCGGTTCCCTTGACGCAACCGGCTTCCGAAGCTGTTGAGGTCTTAGAACTAACAACGGATCATGAACCTCTCGTTTCTTAGAACCTCTCGCTTCCCAGTTACCACTGGAAAATCCCTTTCTCTCTGAACTCTCGGTTCCCCTTCAACCACATGACACGGTTACCCCTCCACCGATTCCCTGTAGCCAACCTGCTCCAAAACGTGACTCACGATCCCTCAGCAAGGAACTCGCCCGCGCAGAGGAAGCTTATAACAGGCTCAAATTACAAGTCAAGACTCGCAGAACTGCTGCTAAGAAGGCGTCCTCTTCTACTCAACTCGTACCGTTGGGACTTGTCTTCACATTTATCTCAAGGCCGTCTCTTCACGACCCACGAACATTACGGTTTCCTTGGTTGCGCCACCGATTCCTGATCCACTCAGACCACAGTTCACGGTTGCCTAAAAATGCACTAACCACAACAACAACGCCACCTGCTGCACCCTTTCCTCCAGCCTCAACCTTACATGACGCTCTTACTCATGCAGTTCACTTGTCGGCAAGGGGTCGAGAAAACCTGGCCTTAATATAAGCTTTGTGCTTTCTTTCACAAAAAGATTAGCAGCTACATTTACCACTCTTCATGCTTCCGGTTGCCTCCTTGCCTACACTCCAAGCAGCGGCAGCAACCACAGATAATCACTCGAAAACACAGTCCTTCGTGCAGCGAACGAAGCCTACACAATTCCGTTCTCCAATGATTTCCTGCTTCCATTTCGGACCTGCGAAGCATCTATTCCACTGGCCTCTCCATCACTCAAGCGACCTTCTGACTATCCACCAAGATCACTCCGTCATATCCAACCTACCAACTCCGGTTCCCTCACAGTTACCACCATTCAAATTTTTACGTCTCATCCCAACTGGTTCCTCGTTCAAGTGCCACTCCTCAAGATTCATCGGTTCTCCTTCCCAACGAGGTAAACAGGTTTTGTGAAATATTACTTGTTCTACCTTGTCCCCCGCAGGATGTAAGACTCCTTACTACAGAACTGTTTTATCTACTGTCCATGTTGAAGCACGATCCCTTACAGTTCGCACCCTTAGCCTCCCACTCATACGATACATTCGATCCCATGCCTCTTCAGGCTATCATATTCCGTTGTGGGTATGGCTTTGGCTCTAAGGTTGTCTTCTCCGGGACTGGTTCCTTGGGGGCGCTGGCTCGTAATGCGGGATGCTCTGACCTAGTCCCTCCTCCTAGGTGACGAAATCTGCTAGAAAAAAGGTAATTATATTTTCATCGGCTATAAAAAGACAAAAATACCAGGGTTTGCACCTGGTTTATTTTAGTTTTTATTGCCTAACTGAAAATATACATTACCTTTCATCCCGCCCAGCCTCCCATCCATGAACTAGGTTCTGGGTTTGCGAGAAATGATGAGGTTCGGCTTGCGCAGTCTGCTTATATAGACTGACCCAAGCTTGCGCATGCGCAGAACATTACGAGCAGAGCAGGGAAGCCAACCTTCAAACTTCTAGGGAATTAAGCTCAAAAAGGGGGAAACTTCTATAAAAAAGGTAATTTATATTTCAGTTAGGCAATAAAAACTAAAATCAATCAGGTGCAGGCCCTGGTATTTTAGTCTTTTTTTGTAAGATGAAGAAATGGCCTTGAATTTTGTTAGCGTAGTATGTTTGATAAAATACAGTCAATTTATGCTTAAATTGATAAATAAATAAATAAAAAATACTTCGTCAGACTACTGCTTATCTTCTGTTAACGATACGACATGCCTTCGTTTGTATTCACATATAAGTGCGGTATTGGAAGAGCAACTTGTCCCGCGATGGGGGCAAAATAAATAACTTTTAAATTGATGTTTATTCAATTATACAGAGTATAGGCTAGCAAAAAGATGGAATATATTTCAAGGTAATTTTTAACAATTTGGTGTGCAAAACGGCCTTGAAACTGACTTCGAGTTGGCCGTAAAAAGCCTTGAAAATAGTATCATCTCTGGTGTACGAACCCTGTTGCAAATCAAAATAGTGCTTGATAATGATTTACTGAGAAATTGGTCTCTTCTCTTATTTTCTCTTTAGGTGACATGCTAGTAATGGATGATCTAGGATATATCTATTTCAAAGATCGCACTGGAGACACCTTTCGCTGGCGAGGGGAAAATGTTAGCACATCAGAAGTAGAAGCTGTAATTAGTAATATTGTTGGGTTGAAGGATTCTGTTGTGTATGGAGTTGAAGTTCCAGGTAATGTAAAAGTAGAAATTTTAAAATCTTAGAAAACTTAGAACTGCTGAGGCTATACCAAACCGCAGCCAACCTAACATTACCGACTAGCGAGGTTAGCCTATCACTACCATTTAAAAGCGTTCCTGTCAGCTTCTATTAGTTAACCTCAACTTTGCTTTATCTTTCCCGTTCAGAAGATAGATAAAGTTGAAAAATCACCTTATATCTCGCATATTTTCACAATCACACAAAATAACAAATATTTCAGCAAATTTTTGATAGTCAGCAGTCCTGGAGGTGTAATGGCTATCATCTTCAAACTCCACAACAACACAGTTCACTACTTCGTAACGACCGTTCGTCTGTT